>JAVSBT010447769.1:0-24581 GCA_033118115.1 Pharyngocirrus eroticus
TAAATAGATGAATATGTTGCCTCTATTAAAAAATAAGTGAAATTTTACAAATGATGCTTATGAATTTTTGCAGAGTACATGTACCTCCTTTTATCCAAAGCTATATAATTAAATTGTCATAAGTCCATACATGTTTGACTTTTAAATGTAATTGTGTACTAATGTATTTGGAAGGAAGGATCTTCTTCGAATATACTAGTTTCTTATTACAGCCCCAACACTCCACCCACCCCTTCAAAAAAAGAAAAGAAAGACAGGAAGAAGAAGGAGAACTATGGTGACAACAAAACAGATTTAAAAAAATACCTTCACAAATAAACAGTTTTCTTTCCTTTTTAGAAATATGCAATATAATTTGCTAATGTTTAAAACAGCTCTTTCTAAAATCCAGGTTTGAAGTCTGTCAAAAAGGCTAAGGCAGTGTGGAACCTTTCCTTATCCTAAAAGATGATGATTTAATAAAATAAGTACATGCAGCTTTCAAGTTCAATTCTACGCCCTTAAAGATTCAGACTATGTTTGTCTCCTTTTTCAAGATTGGATGAGGTACATGATAAGGGAGGTCTTTTAAAAATCAATTCAACTTATTCTAAAATCAAGATAGTGTCCTTCATCATTTGAAGTATGACCCCTCTTCCAAGTATCCATAACAAATTTAATAAAACTTCATAAGGGGATATTTCAAAGTGAATATTTTTCTGTAAAATGAAATTTGTCAAGCAGTAAATACATTTATCTTTTCAGTCTATTTCTTAATCTTTTTGTCACTTTGATATGAATGGTTATGATACTAGTAATAGAGTTGTCATAATTTATCAAAGATTACAGTTTGAGGTTAACATCTTCATGTTATTGAACATGGTACAGATGGGTGTACATGTTGCCCTACACTTTTAACTTGAAGATTACCTTTTTTTCTGAACAGAAAACTTGTCTTACTTGATATATGATTTGCTATGGAACACTTTTGTGAATTGAATAAGTTCTTGGCCTGTGGAAAAATTATCATTTTTTTATGGCATCTTAAAAGTGCCTCAGAAAAGACCCACATTCTAACAAAGAAAGATATCATGAATAATTAAAGTGTTATTATAGCTAATGTGATACAGTGTGTCGCCAATGTGAAGTGATTTTATAACTGCTTTGTTAAAAACTATAAATTATACTTTCAGTTCAAGATAAGACTATTTTTAAACCATAAAGTGAGAAAGTGTATATTTCAAAGGAGTACACATGCATATACATTTTTGAGAAAATGTATGGCATACAGAAGGTTTGCATAGGATTTAAAAAGTGCTTGAAGCAGGCATAAATAATTGCAATATATTTTTTATTACAGAGACATTCTTTTGCAAGGGAATATTTATTATTTTAAAAATAAGACCATAAATATGATAATTATATCAACCAATGTAAAAAAATTGGATAAAATATGTAGTTGTGTAATCATTTGAAAAGGTTATAAATTTTGTAAATTTGGAGTTTTCATTATGCATTTCTTTCCTGCATTTCCATCATCTAAGAAAAATGAAGAAAAAAGAAAATTAGGCCAGATTATTGGTTGATTGATGCGACAGGGTCAATCATTCGGAATTGATATTCTTTTGTTGTTGTTGTTGCTTTTTTTGTCAAATTTAGTAAACAAAATCAATTAAAAACTTAACAAGCTTGTAAACAGACATTTTCAGTAAAAAATAGGAAAGTATGAAGAGGTAAATTGTACAATACAAGATATTCATGCTATTCCATGCGAATTGGAACACTTCGCTTCTTTACTGTGTTTCAACTTAGAAAGCCTAGTGTAGTACAAAACAAATTCTGGAAAAAAAAAAAACCTGAAAGGCCGGGCCAATTTTTTATGCAAGATTGTATTCTTCAAATTTTTGTTCTACAGAAATAATCAATCATTACTTTTTATTCCAACATATTGCTACTAATCAACAACAACACAAAATAAAAATATTAATTTGAAATCCACCAACAATAAAGAACAATACAAAGTTTGCTTGTTTCTTTTACTAATCTGTCCACATTTTTTACAAACAAATCCTGTATAAATGTTGACACTTTAACCCTTTAGTATGATCCTTGTAGTGCAATGGTAAGGGCAAAATAATTACTCCATAAATATTTTAGTACGTACTTCAAAGGAAGGATTGATTTTTCTGTGACCTGATTTCGTGAAGAATCCATGTAATTGACCCCAGATGATTTACTTGGTATGTCATAAGTCAATATTGGCATTAGCTCATTTACACATAAGTTAGAAATTCATTGACAAAATGACAATAATTGGATGATATATTGATGACTTCAAGGCCTTTATATGTTCAAAATGTGACAAAATCAAGTTTTGTTTGTACCCCCCACATTTGTTTTTGAATTTTAATGAAAAGCCTTGATTGACATGAAAATAAAAGTAGACCAACAACTGTGTCTGTGATATGCTCTCCTGTCCTCCTGCTATTTTACAGCTAATTTTATTGTTTTCTTAATTTTTATTAATCTTAAGCTATAAATCACCATTTAAGCAACTTTGAATTTTGGTGTCATTTCAACAGCATCAGGTCAGTTCAAAAAAATACCAGCACTCCCTTATCATTAAAAATGTTTGAATGATTATTGAAGATTTATAAGAATGGATGAAAAAAAAACCTTTTCCTGTCCTGTTTCCATAAACTTTGGAATGTTGATTAATTCAAGTCAATTTTATTGACCCATATAATATACACGTACCTAAGACTGATTAGGGTGTGGTAAATTATATTCTCAGTGTGTGGTATTCTCATCAGTGGTGATTCACCTTTTGAGAAACAGACCCTTTAACCAGTTATCATCAATAATTAATAATAGTGTTCAAAAGTGGGATTATCTAACCTTAAATAAATGCAATAATATGTAAAAGCTGATGTCAACAATCGTCATACCACTATATAACTATCTGTGTAGAGTACATTATCGAAAGAGTAAAATAAATTGATGACAATGTGAATGAGGTATCATGATGGATTACATTCCATTCAGATTAACAAAACAGATACATTATTCTTGTTGTGTTTTTTAACTGTTTAAATCTAACATTCTTGACCTTTTAAAGTTAAAACCAAATGTAGTAGTAAAGCTCAAATTATCTTTTGACAGGTCAAGATCCGCTTTGATCTTTATTCACAATAAATATTGCGATCATATCAACTTATCATGTCAAACACTTGGTCAAAGTCTAAAAGATGGTTAACGTTGACGACAGTAAATGTTGGATCTCTAGCTAGTACAAGTAATCACTACTACTGAATAGGGGTGCATAAATTGACAAACATTTGTAATTTGGATTATATTTATAAAGTGTGAACTTTAAAAAAAAAGAAAAGAGGAATATCATAAGCAGGGGATTGAACCCTGACAATTGAAAAAAAAAAGGAATTTGTATGGTTGTTTTTATTATGAAGCCAGAGATCTAGGTGAGTACCCCACCTCTTTTCTATTACATAATTTTTCTTTGGTTTGCATTGCCATACATTATGAAACTACCACGTTTTTTGGTTTATATTATTAGCAATGGTTTCTAGATTATGACAAGTGATACAAATTCACACAGTAATCAGTGTTAGGGCGTATTTTATATTTATAAAAAAATCATGATAAAATAAATAATTATTAGGGTGTAGTGTTGGACCCGTAGTGTTATTGTATTCATTTTACTGTAAGTTTATCTATGTATTATGATAACATTGTTTTAGACAAGCTGTAATGTGCAATTTGATAGTAAATCACCAGTCTGTAACTGTAAGTGTTAGCTTCATAGGACTCTAATTTAGGTATTGAAATGAGGTCCAATGGTTTAAATTATATTGCTAAGACATTATCTTAGCAAATAGTAATTTCTTAGAGAGACAAGTCTCAAAGTAGGAATGGGGTATGATGAAGGTTTTCAAAAGCCTAATATAGTTATGATATGTTTTCTTTCAACTATGAAATATATCAGATTTGTAATTTTGATTGTTTTTGAATTGTGTCCTTCTACTTCTAGGAAAATTGATTTATTTGTTTAGCAAAGATTTAAGTTTTATGAAAAAACAAAGTATAAATGATAGTGATACTCATTGGCAGACATCATTGATGTTTTGCAAGAAATGTTGTTGTAATTGGAGACTTCATCTACAACAAATATTTTAGGAACATCAGCATACTTTTATAAGAATAATTGAACTAAACTTTTTTGATGCACTATGTATGAAAGATTTATTTCTCAAAGCTTTCGATCCTCATCACGAGAAAGCTTTGAGAAATAAATCTTTCATACATAGTGCATCAAAAAAGTTTAGTTCAATTATTCTTATATTACTATAATGCACAGATGAGCTTACATAAAAGCATACTTTTAGTTTATTCTATTACTGTGCAATAGATTAGAAATTGAAACATGAAGGCCCCTTTTCTTTCTAATCAAGGTAAGAAATATTTCCAGTAGCAGTTGATTAATATGTACTTTTACTTTTAGTTGGCCTACACAAATATTTAGAGTGTTTCTAGCTGTAAATTTCCTCCTTCCCATTCCTCTGTTATAGTTCTTATTATATATCCATTTATGTGGACTTGAAGTCTCCAGTGACAATAACACTTCACCTTAGGGTCAACATAGTCACAGAGCACTTGACTGTGAAGACTTTATGCTTTATTTTTCTTAAAACCAAGTGGCCATCATCACATTTGTCCTAATAGCTCCATAATTATAGTAGTTGACAGCCAATGAAATCATTGTTTCATTATTATATTATAATTAGCCTCTTTGATCAACACACCCATTATCTGTAGACTTTACATAGCATATGAAGTAAGTCACTTAGTGATTTAGAAATCAATACGAACCTCACAAATTATAGGACATGGATGCTTTACATTAAGACTTCATAAGTTTTGATAAATTCAGAATCATCTAACCCATACCAATAAAAAAAGGTCAACTCAGATTCTGGCTTGTCCTATTTAATATGGGATGGAAATATTTTTTCAATTCATGTGCATCCATTATTGCAATTCTTATCACACCTTTAGTAAAAAAATGTGATGTTTTGTTTTGTATGGGATTTTTTGTTGTAAAATGGAGTCAACACTACATTTAATTGTACCAAAATTTACTATTTCCCCCTAATATAAACTATTAGTAAAGAATAGCAACACCAACCAGTGATCACTAAATCTAGTGTTGATTCCATTTACCACTGAATATCATTAACAACACAAAATATCTCATTTTGGTTTAAGAGTGCAGTTCCTAATGTTTTGATATTATTCTACTGGAATAAAACAAGAGCAAGCATTGTTTAATCTAAGATAAGTATTATAAACGAGAGCTATAAAACTGACCATAGTATTCTTTACATACAAAAAAACATATATAAGCGATTGTTTTTTTATTTACTTTTAGATAAGTGTTTATCAAATATATTATAGTATTGATGATAAACACTTGTAGATGTTTGCAGATTTGGTGTTACTTAAATATTTAGGCATCAAACTTTTATGCTTAAATGTGACAGAAAATAATGGGAATCTGTAGATTATTAGATGTGTGACAATTTCTTAGTGACTTCTGTGACAAATCCTGGGAACAGTTTCCCTAGGTTGTTACTACATGTATATGTATGTAAGGGTGATGAGGGTCTAATTGCTTCGACATGCTTGAGCATATGTTTCAAATTATCATTTTCAACAAAAAATAATGTAACAAAGGTATATATTTTTGCCTTGCAGATGCTTTGCTATAATTTGATAGTATTCACATTTCACTGCACTTGATTTAAAACATAAAAATCACCTCAAAAATGAGTTTATCTTTTTTCAAGAGGTATCAACTTCTATCATTTTATATTTACTTTCATTGCATTATGATAATTTAGGACATATGTATATGTGGGTTTGATAATGTAAAAAAAAGCAATTAGACCCTCATCTCCCCTAACCTCATGGTGAATTCATAACAAAGAATTCAAAATATTTGTTAATGATAGAGCCACTATTAGTCAGGGTTTGATTTCTTTTTCCTAAGAGATACAAACAAGCATGTCTAAGGGGTTGAACAATCAAGGGATCTGCTAAAATTCTAAGTTGGTAATGGGCAAAGAGACGCCACGCTTAAAGATGCAAAATAATGTTTTTTTGTGAAGAATTTTGCTGGTCCCAGTTAAAGGTGCAAGTAACTATAGCCCCATTGATTTGAGAGAATCTTGCCTCCTGGCCCTTCAAGTAAACCCATTTCTAATAGTAAAGATTTTAAAAATCCAATGACACCATCTGATATTGGCAATCATCAGTGATAAAGTATTTCATGGAGGTGTATGGGTGAAGGATCAATCCTAAATATCTCAAAATGGAATTAAGGCAAAATAAATAAGAATGAAAGATGTATTATCCTAAGTATATATACATTTTGAAATTGAAATAGTCTACATATCAAGTATTATGCATAACCACAGTGATTCTATCCAAATCTGATGACATTCATCCATGCCAAGGTCAAGGATTAACTTAAATCCGTAGTTGATCCTAGCCTATCCTTTAGATAAACATTTCACCACAGTACATAACTCATCCTACCTATCTCTTGTTATAAGGTGTGTTCACCAACAAGCTTCTAGAAGTGGCTTAAATTACCTGAAGATAAGGTTGTAATTGGCTACTTGCCATAGCTTAAGTTAATCATGATCTAAAAATTGTGTTAATGACATTATTTCTGTCTGTTTTGTGATGAAATGTATTTGATAATCTTCTGTTAGATGACGTCTTTGTCTATAAAACATTTTTTTTTCTACATGCTTCGGCAAACTTATTATTAAGTTAAGACAGATAAAGGATAATTACAATAATATTTATGTATGTCAAATGAGTCAAAAGCACACAATGCACTTTTAAACATTTAAAGATCCAGCAGATGTTCAGTTGGCATTACGATTTAGATTTAGAGTTAGAATATTTTTGCATAACTTTTAAGACTAATTTTAAGAATAAAAGAAAAATATATGGAAATATTTGGAAAAACAACAACATGAATTTTTTTTAATTAGTAATATGAAAATGATAATTGTATCCTGTTGCAGGACTCTTATCACCTTACATATCAAAGTTATCATGCTTAGAACAAGCATGAAATAGGGTATAGTAAGAAACTTGGTCAGCTAAAAAGATTGAAACAAAGGTTGTGCAACTTATTCATGTATATACATTGTGAAAAGGTTTCTATAATATTTGTTTCAGAATCACATTGGCGGTAGAGTGTATCTGACAATTGTAATTTTTAGGCTATATTCCAGATAATCTAGCTATTTCATGCACCATAAGAGTCAGACAGTCTTTGAAAAGTGATGTTCTGGGTATCCTTTATAAGAAAGGGAGAATTTATAATCACTTGATTGAGCTGAAATAAATATTGAGAATAAGTCTATTTTGTTCTGTGTCATATGTCATCCATAGAAATTATGCAATGGCATTGGTGTTGGTATAAAATAGGCTATTTGTCTTTCATTTATTCTATGTCTCTCATCTTTTGATAAATTGATACCTTTATGTTTTGTCACCTTAAAGGTAATCCTCCACAA
This sequence comes from Pharyngocirrus eroticus, assembly GCA_033118115.1. Taxonomy (NCBI): domain Eukaryota; kingdom Metazoa; phylum Annelida; class Polychaeta; family Saccocirridae; genus Pharyngocirrus; species Pharyngocirrus eroticus. Next base: position 7,593 of record JAVSBT010447769.1, read on the forward strand.
TCCAGACTACATTCTTTTGACACATAGATACCCCTTTCCACCAGTGTCCGGTTTGTAGGACATAATGGGACAGTATAAATCAAAACAATTGATTAGACAAATTGTATCTTTATCATGTAAGACTCAATTGTGCTGTGTGCATTGAGGCCTTTTAAAAATGGTCACTTGTAATTGAATCTGATAAAATATCTTCACTTTTGTCAAAAAAACATAATTATCTTTGATAAGGCAGATTAACATCAACAGGACTTTATATGTGTATTTATTATTCATAGATGTTGTTGTCTCTTTCAATAATTTCTTGAGGCAGATCCTTGTACCAGTAATTTTTTTAATTCTCATATCAATACTACATTTGTTTCATTCTGATATTCTTATGGAATATTTGCATAGATATTTTTTAGGCTCATGGTTTGTTATTTTCATTGGTTTCTACAATGGTCATACAATAGACAACAACAGCACTTAAACATTCTTAATCTTTGATACTCTATACATAGTGTTAAACAATGAGTGGATTAGTGTAGAAGTGGTATTAGTGCTCATCTTGCTATATATACATATCTGAAGTCTCATAATATTGATATGATAACTTCTCTATGATGTTTTCACAAATACATTGTCCCATACTTATGTTGCACCTAACTGTGTCTTTATGCAAAGCTATGTCAGAGGAGACACATATCTTCCTTTATCCTTAAATTCTTTTTTGCCCCTGACAGTATCTGTTTAAATGTGTGTTACCAACCATTTCCTTCTACAATGTTAAAAAAAACCAAATTCAAATACCAAAATTTATGGGAAAAAACCCAAACAGACCATTCATGGCCCATACCATCTAGTCTATTTATGTTGAATTTTTTTCTTCCTTATGGTATTCAATGTCAACAATGAAAAATATTCTATGTATTTTCTTATCATAAATTCGATTGTAACACAGTCATAATGTCATATTGGAATTTGACCTATTTTGGTGGATTAAGTTATACTTATACATTAGTATGTTAAGACTATTTTACTTCCTTTTAAAAAACAAAGATCTTTTTTACAGTCATTTTTTCATTTGATATATAGATAAACTACAATGGGGGCAGGGGCTTCAAAAAAGTCATATGATGTGTCCAGCGGGGATGATAAAAAGTCTTCCAAAAAGTATACAGTAACAGAAGATGTCCTGTCTTTAGATGATCACAGTAAACAGTCACAACTGAAAAGAATTTCAAAAAGAAAGGAAGGAGATGACGACCATGGATTTGCAGTGTCTTATGAAGGAAGTATGTCAATGGATGCCACAGCAATGCATGATGGGAATTACAATGCAGCCATAGGAGGCAAGAAAGTAGAAACAGGAAAAGACTCTAAGAAAAAGAAAGAGAAACCAAAAGCAGAGAAGAAAGAGAAAAAACAGAAACATGACAAGAAAGAGGATTCTAAATCTAAGAAGGATAAAAGTAAAGAAAAGGAAAAAGGCAAGGGAAAAGACAAAGAAAATAAACAGAATAATGTATCTGCTACTTCTAACTTCACAGATATTGCACAAATAGGAGCTTCTGCAGCCATTGGACAAAAAGACTCTGATAAATCAAAATCCAATGAAAGTGATAAGAAAAAGGTTTCAACTGACAAGCCAAAGGAAGACATCACAAGTGAAGTCATAGAAAGGGCAACTGTTATGACAGTTTCCGCAGAGCCAAGGCAAGTTGATGCTGTGAAAAATTCCAATAATGATTCAGAGTTGAAGATCAAAAAGGATAGTTCAAATAGAGATTTGACAGGAGTCAAAGAAAAGAATAAAAGCATTGTAGTTGTTGGTGAACCACATGATTTTCAATATGGCTACCAGGTCAAGGCCATGACTGCTGGGGATGAAATTGAAGATGACTCAGACTCTGATAATGATGGTGGGGTGTATGATTTCCAAACAGGATCATACAAGCAATGGAATGGAGATATAGATGACATACCCTCACAGCCCATGGGGGTGTCATATACTTCCGATTCTGAATTGGAAAGTTTTGAGAAAGCAGAGAAAGAAATTATATCTCAGGAAATCTCCCAATCTCCCAAGAAAAATGATGTTGCCCCTCGTGTCCAGTTTATGGAAAGTGAAAAAGAGACGAATCCAGAAGAAGAAACTTCTGTTACCATTACAGTAAGTAATGAAAAATAAAAATATAAAAAACTTGTTCATTCACATGACCAACAACAAAGTTTGGATACTGAATGGGAAACAAGTCAAACATGAATTTTTAAAAAATATTCCTTTTTGTCAGGGAAAAATCAAATTATTATGATATAATTTATAAACATTCCTGAAATTAACCTTGATTAAATGACATAACAATTTTTATAGCCTCATCTTCCTGGAGTAAAGAGACATGTTCATAATGGCATGCAATTAATGATAACACAAGCTGTGTAATCTTCCAAACAATTATAAGATTATGATTTGATAACCTTAAACATGAACGAAAAATGTTAATACATTAACATTTTGTTTATTTAAGGAAACCAAATATGGCCGCCAACTGAGTTTTCAAGATGAAAAAGGGAGGGGTCGGGTGTCAGTTTATGATCTTCCAGATGATGCCTTTAAAAACAACTTTGATGATGATGAAGATGATGATGATAATGAGGGTGGATTTGACATGGAAAGAGTAGAAAAAGCTGAGAAATCAATTATTTCACAAGATGAATCTTCACAAAATCAACAAGCTAGACTTCCACCAATCCAAGATGGTAAAGCCTCTGTTCAGTTTATGGAAGATGGCAGAAAACCACCACAAGATGAAGAAGAAACATCAGTTACAATTAAAGTAAGTGACCATCTAAAACTAAAAATATTTCAAGTATATGAAGTTAAAAAGTCAACAACTTTTTCTTTTCAAAAGCTTATTTCAAGAACAATATTGTTATTTTCAAGTTGCACGTACAGTGGAACCAGCCTTAGGGACCATCATATGAAAGTACAGTTCCCTGACTTGGACAATTAACATAATAGGCTCAATATCAAATAGTTTGCAAATCCTAAGTATGTTAAATCTCCATGTCCAGTTTAAAAGGGGTGTAATAGAGAGATCTAATAATACAATTGTGAACAAAAATCACATCTTTATTTCAGGAAACCAAGTTTGGTCGCCAGGTGAGTTTTCAAGATGACAGAGGAAGAGGAAGAGAATCTGTATATGATCTTCCAGATAATGCCTTTGATCACTATGGCAATGATGATGATGATGATGATGACAGTGATGATGATACTCCACAAATGTCATACTCATTTGTTCCAAAAGCAAACTCTACACCCCTTGAAGCAATACATGAACAAAAAGACAGATGGCAAGGTTGGTAAAACTTTTCTTGGCTTACGTAGGATTTAAATGCAATAGGACTTTGTCATTTATAAAAAATGTATTGAATACGTTTTTCCAGATCATATATGAAAAGCATAAAAAACCCATTTTGATTGGAGAATCTTTAATAAAGGGATACAAAAAAAATTATCTCTGTCATCTGTAGCAACTTTGGTTCAATTTATGCACTAATATTTTGATGCACAATCAATTATTCCTCATTTATTCTAGGCAATGGATGTGATATAATGGAAATGGAAGACGATTACAATCCACAAAATAAAAATGTCCACCTAGATTGATTCTGAACTTATATACACTGAAAGTGCTTTATTCTTGGAATGCCCATGTTAGTGATAAGTGAATATGGGTGAACTTGAAGGTCCAGAAACTTTCTTTAAAGCTAATATTGGTCCTTCATCCTGTATCAGGCTAATAACAACATCTTTTTTGTTTGTTAAAGAGAATTAGGATTCGAACTGTTATCTAGTCCTTGTATCATTTGGTAGACCTGGAGGATAAAAAGTGGAAAACCTGCAGGCTGGCAGGCAGAGGCATAGAGATTATTCAAAACAATTATTGAAAAAGTGAAAAATGAATATTTTCCGAAACATTTAGCATGTTAACTCCATTGACGAATAAGAGAAACTTGCAAATCATGAACCTAAAAGGACAAAAACTGAACTATTTGATTTTTAATTTAATTTGTATATACATGTACATACAATGTCTCTGCATATTCAATTTTTTATACCTCTCTATCAAAGTATTGTAATGTATGTCAATAAACCTAATATCTTATCTCTTTTTTTGCTATTCTTTCCTTGTACGTGTACTTCTTTTCTTATCTGTTTCACATATACATAAAAAGTGGGAAGGGGAATATAGCATTATATTTTAAATACAACATACAAAATGAATTTTAAAGAAGAAACATAAGGGTTATGCAAAGACTTTTTCTTGGTATCATATTGGCTCCTATCAAAACATAGATTAAGAATTATTTGAAAATAATGGTATAGTCATTTTCAGATTTTGGTCACTACAAAGGTGCTTTCAGTGCTGTTGGAGATGTTCTTTTTTTGGATGGATTCCCAGTCATTTTGACCTTTAACCCTGACCTTTCTTTCTTTTATTTTGATCTAAAAATCCCCACAAATCTATAAATGTCATACCTTTTGAAATATTGATTTTTCTTATCTTTTTTAGTGGACAAAAAATACCATTTTGAAGAACCTGACACAATGGCCTCCCCAGTGAATGATAACAATCCAGAATCATTTTATGACTTACCGGATAATGGTCCCACTGAGAGTTTGCGTTTTGAAGAGGCTGTCACTAGATTCCATCCCTATGACGAAGAAGACGGGCTATTTTCCCTTCCTCCCAATTCAGAGGTTTTGGAACAGCTTAACTTTCAAGATGTATACACCTCAGACTATCTAGTGCCACATAAGTCTCAACAAAACTTATCATGTCCAGACTTAACTTTTGACAAGGATTTCAAAAAATCTGATAAATTTGACGAGGAAAAAAAGGTTTATTACAACTCAGCTGATAGATTTGATGTTTATGAAAACGATGTAATGAAAGATGGAAAGAAAACCAAAATGGAAATTTCACCTAGATATGTGCTACCTCAAGAGCCAGATGAACTAATGTATGAGAACACAGATGATTATAGGCCTGAAGATGGACGGGTGGTTGAGATGGTAAAGAAAATTGAAGAGAATATTGTTGTAGATGACAGTAATGTTGAGATTTTCATGAATAAAAATAGCCAAGATAAAGATATGAAAGAAACAAAGGTCAAGGATGCAGTTAAAGGTCCACCAGAGGTTGAGAAAGAAAAGAAGCCTGATTCACCAAAACCTGCTAAAAGAAAAACTGATGATGAAAAGAAAACAATGGAGGATGGTAAAGAGAGCAAGGAACCAAAGAAAGAGATTGAATATGATGATGTAGTTATAATTAAAAAGGAAGAGACTGTCAATGTTAAAAGTCACCCATCACCAAAAGAAGACCAAAAAAGACTGTCATTGTCAAAATCTGATGATAGTGATAAAAAGAAGAAAGAAAAACAAGAAAAGGAGAAGAAGAAAAAAGGAAAAGCACCAAAGCCTACCAAAGAATCGAAACATGATGAAGGAATTATCGAACCCATGGTTTTAGCTACAACTTCTGCAATGGCTGCCTCAAGCAAGGAAGATCATAAGGGAAAATCAAGCACAGCCAATGGTGATGATGTAGATGGCCCAGAAGAACACAAATCCAAAGAATTAATAGGGGAAGAAATCAGGGAAGATAAGAAGATAAAGACTAAAAATGGAGTGACAACCAGAGTACAGTTAAGAACCAAAACAACACAGAAAGAACCATCACAAAGAAAGTCAATTGGTGAAGATAAAACTTCATCGAAGAAAGACAAATCAAAACGATCCTCAGATCCAGGAAAATGGCAAACTTCCATCGTAGAAGAACATGTCTTTATCACAATTAACGGTCCTGAAAAAGTGGGCAAAAAGAGGAGTTTCCTTGGATCAAAAGACAAGAAGAAGGGTATGTATGAGTTTTTTTGTCATGTGTATCTATTTTATTTCTAATCAAATGTCATTATTAAAGTGTTGATTAGTATTAGTCATATAAATTGGAAATTGTTAGTATAATAATTACACAATTTTCAATAAAAATGTCACCATCAGGAAATCATTCTGAAGCAAAAATTTGCTAATAAATTCAAAAATGAACGAATTGGTAGTAGCCTTTTGCTTCTTAATATTAAATTGTCAGCTGGTATCAGGATAGCATTCATTGTATACATGTGTATATTCACATTTTAAGTCAAACTGAAAAGAGATAAATTAGATAGCTACAAGTATAACTACTTTGGTAATTTTGGTAAACATCCAAATGATACACTGATATAATGCAAACAGAAGTTTATCTGATATGTAGACTAGGCTATAATACTTTTGTGATGATTATCATTTACATAAGGTTATCTATAACTATAATTATAGCTCTGATTACAAGCTCAGAGTTAAGTCATATATCGAACATGTGATTTTTTTTTGAAAAAGTAAATGTAGGCGTAGGACAGGGTGATCCACTGTCATACTCTTAACTCGATAATCATAATGTTGTTTAAATAAAATTCACATAACAGGTATAACGCCATGTTGCTATAGATTTCATGAAGGTCAGTTCAAGGGCAATACAATCTTTTAATTAAAAGATCTTCAAAGGTTGATCAAGTGTATTGTCATTTAAAAAAACCATTTTATCACCATTCATGTTTTGGCAATTTAAAAAAACATTGAAATTCTGACAACAACACAGGCCACTTCTTCACAAAAATATATGGGGAATTTCATCTAAACATACAATTACAATAAAACAGAAATACATAGATATACTTATTACGTTTGCTTATTTTAGATGGGAAATCTGATGCGAAAGATTCCCCAGAACCCTCTACCTCAAAGAAAGACAAAAAGAGTGAAAAAGACAAAAAGAAACAGAAATTCTTTGAGAAATCTACCACAAGTAGTAAAGATACCAAAAAGAACAAACCACCTGTACCACCTGCACCAATGATAAATCAGAAAGAAGGAAAAACAGTTGTACAGAAAACAGAGTCTGCTCCATTAAGTGAACCGAAAGGTGGGAAATCAAAGAATTCTAAAAGAGAGAATAAACCAACAGAAACCAAGAAAGAGGATGTAAAGGTAGAAAACCCCCAATTCAAAAGTCCACCCCCAAGAATGGAAGAAGATAATGATGAGTTTGAACAACCAGAATACAGCATTGTCGAAGAAGAGGAACCATTTTATGATGAAATTAAGATTGAAAGAGTTATGACCAACAGAGCCGCTCCACAAATCAAAGATGATGGGGATTATGATGTTGTTGGTAGAATGGAAATTCAACAGAACCTCAGAGAACAGTTTACAGATCATGAAGTGAAGCCAGAAAAAGAGCCAACTACAAACCTTAAACCGCCCAGTTTACCACTTCCACAAATATATGTCAACATGTCATCCAACGATGATAGCAGTGATAATGATTTTGAACCCATCCCCAGAAAGGAATCTTTATCTGTACATAGCAGAATTAAGAATGAAATGGTACGCTCCCCACCACCACACCACAAGCATTCACCACCAAGTTTTCCAAAAGAAAAAACAATTGTGAATGATGAAACTACACCGATATATGCTACAGTATTGAAACCACCCATTGATGAAGTGGAAAGGCGTAAATCAGTGGAAGAGAAGCCGATTTACTCATATGATTCAGATCCACAAATAGATACAGTTGATAGCTATGAAATACCAGCTTTACCTCCTATAGTTCCTCCTAAAAGTGATAAAGTGGCAAAGGAACCAGAAAAGGATAGCATAAAGAAAAAGGACGAAAACTATACTGTTACTATTGAAACTACAGAGAAACATATTGTGATCAATGAACCTGAAGTATCTATTACAGTGCCATCTACTGAGATGTTGAAGGATGAGCCCATTCCTTCAGAGAGAAAAAAATCAAGGAAAGAATCTGTTGATTCGAAAGACAAGAAGGAGCCAGAGGGGGATGGCACAAAGAAGAAAGACGAAAATGATACTGTCACTATTGAAACAACAGAAAAACATATTATGGTTGATGCACCTGAAGTATCTGCTAAAAGGCCATCTACTGAGATGTTGAAGGATGAACCCATTCCCTCAGAAAGAAAAAAATCAAAGAAAGAACATATTGATCCGAAAGACAAGAAGAAGGACAATGATGGAAATTATTCTGTTTCAATTGAAACAATAGAGAAACACATTATATTGGAAGAGATGGAAAAAGATGAGGGGAAACCTGTGAAATCTGGAAAGGGGGAGGATAAAAAAGAAACAAAAAAGAATCCAGAGACTGGGGAAAACCAGAAACCAATGCCTACAGAAAGAAAAAAGAAAGACAAAGACAAGAATACAAGCATAGAAGTCACTGAAACAGATGTTATGATTTCTTTAATCGATAAGACTGTTGACGATATCAAGAAACACAGCCCTGAAGGAAGTGATGTTATAGTTGTGGAAAAATTGGACAGTGTGGAAAGTTCTCCAGTAGCCAAAACAAGGAAGAAAAAAGATAAGGATGATATGGGAAAAGATGAGACTGTTGGTGATATCAAGAGACGCGGCCCTGAAGGAAAAGATTTTATAGTCGTTGAAAAAGTGGACAGTTTGGAAAGTTCTCCAGTAGCTAGAACGAGGGAGAAAAAAGATAAGGATGGTATTGGAAAAGATGAGAAAACAGATGATGAGAAGAAAGAAGAATCCCCTAAACCCAAAGAAAGGAAGAAGAAAAAGGGTGATGAGAGTTCTACTACTGAAATTGTGGAAACTCATATTGTTATTAATCTACATGATAATTTTACTGATGATGAGAAGAAAAGGGAACTTAGTGATGATGGAGATGGAAATAGAAATCTGGATCCAATACCCATGGGAAGGAAGAAGAAAAACAAGGATTCTGCTGAGGACAAGCCATTGCAAGAACCCAAGGAGGTTCCCAATGACTTTGATGAGAAGGTCATTTCGACCCCACCCCCAACTAACATTGGTGTGAAAGATTCCTTTGAGATTGATATAACTTGGCCTGAAGAAAGTGTATTAGTGGCATCTTTAGAAGAAATGATTCAAGATGATAAAAATCAGGATGATAAGTTAAAAGAAGACAAGAAGCCTGAAACTCAACAAGTGGTTAAAGACGAAAAGAATAATAATAGACAGAGAAAGAACAAAGATGGTGATCTTAAGGAAATAGACAACCTTAAACCCTTAAAAGAGAGGACCACTATAGAGATTGAAGTAAAAGACGAGGAAATATTTGTGAATCATTCACCTAGCATGGAAAAGGAACAAAGTAAGGAAACTCCTGTGAAGAAGGATAAAAATGAACTAAATCTGAAATTAGATATAGATGATACAAAGAAGGACAAGGGTGATGATTTTGATGAAGGACCTTCCAGGGTCATTATATCTCCCATAGACTTTGTCAGACCAAAATATAGGCCAAGGTCATTTCAGGGTCATTCTAATGGAACACCACCCAGGAAACAAAGACATTCTTGGGCAGATTTACCTGCCAGAGATGATCAGAAATTAGATATACAACACAAGAGATTCAACTCTCATTCCTTTGATGAAACTAATGTAGATGCAGCAACAAGGGATGGCACTCGTACTATTGACCCCAATCTACCCCCACAGGTCATGGAAAAAATAAAAAAAGGTATCCTTGTCGGTACAGCAATCACATGTGTTACTGCACTTCCAAAAGGAAAAGCTGATGATGTGTCCAATGAAAAGGTGCATTCTGTCATACCTTGTGACGTCCCAAAACCTAAACCAGTTAATGAAGTACCAAGGGCATTGTCTCCAAGAACTTCTAGACATGAAACAGAACAAATGGACTTTTTCCATGACAATTTTTCTCCATTTGTAAGTGTATCCCCTTAATATTTTTCTCTTGTTTAGTTCCTGTAGTTCCCAGTACTCATCAGTGCCTGATTTAGGCACCAGACTGGCCTACTAGACTGTTTTAGCCCAATGTTAAAGTATTATCCGATCCAGTAGAAATGAGTCATTCTCTTAATAAACATGTTATTTGATAGTTCAGATAGCCAACAAATTTTAAATTGATTTCTGCTCATATGTCTCTCTTAATTCTACAGGATGTTAACCATCATGACCAACAGGCAGAGAAACCAAGGTCTGAAATATCAAGGGCTCTGGTTAGGAAAATAAGACACCAAGAAAGAGTTTTGGAAGATTCTGGAGATACATTCACAGATTACAATGGACCCAAGGAATCAGATGATGTGGTTTTAGAGGTCATTCTGCCAGTAAAGGACAGTGCATCACTAAAGACAGGACCTTTAAAGAAAGATAAAACTGATGATGTAGATGGCCAAAACAAAGATAGTGAGTTGAAATTAAGTAATTCTTGTCAGAAGTGGGAATTTTTACTCACAGACAATCCACGTTTTCAAGTAGCGTTTCGTAATTGTTATGACGATGCAGAGTTGTGAACATTATTTCAAATTCAAGTATGCTTATCTCTTTTTTTTCCTTCTAAATCAGTAAGAAGTGAATGAAAAGCCTTACACCAGTCCAAATTGATTAGTTTAAAAAAAACTTGTAGACTTGTAAATATACATTTTTGGTAAAAAAAATAATAACTTGATATAACTATAAATAATTTGTACATTGCAAGATAAGCCGGGGGCCCAATTTGTTATGCCAATACTTCCATCATCCAACAAAAAAATGTGTATGCCTTTTAATAGAAATGGCATGACTTGTTCATTTCTAGCTTCAGCGAAGTTTGAACTGTTATCTCAAATGTGACATTTTTATAATTTTAGATAACAAAGATAATTTGTCAATGAAAATAAACCATTATAACTGAAAGTAGAACATTTCAAACACATTTTGGTGCACTATATATAAGAGAGTACTAAATAGTTTTTTAAACTTTCAGATATCAAACATCATGATGTCTCTGAAGATAAAAAATCTGAAGCTATTGAGAAAAAGATTGATAAAACAAAGAAAGAACCTTCAGCTTATGTGACTGTGATAGAAACAACTCACACCCATATTGACATCAAAGAACCAGTCAAAGATCCAAAGGTCAAGGACAGCAAGGGCAGCAACGATAAAGATCCAAAGGTCAAAGACAGCAAGGGCACCAATGATAAAGATCCAAAGAAAAAGCTTCAAAAGACACCAAAGGAAAAGATTGAAGGAGCTGCAGGGGCTAACAAAGGTAAAGATGACAAAAGGAAAGATGTCAAAGAGAGTAATACTAAGAAGGATACAGACACAAAAGCAGTTGCCAAAAAGGTAGATGACAAAAAAGTAGATGACAAAAAAACAGATGACAAAAAAGCAGATGACAAAAAAGCAGTTGACAAAAAAACAGATGACAAAAGGAGAGAAAATAATGATTTAAATGTCATTGTTATTGAAGAAGAAGTAACACATATTGTGAATAAGATAAAAGATGACTCTGATCTGGAAAAAACAAAAAAGTCAGAACCTTCCAAAACATCTCCAGACCAAGACCATACAGAAATTATTCCTGAAAAAGTAGATGAAGTCAAAACTGAGAGAGATAAAAATAAGGGAAGAGAAAAACAAGGTCCCTTTGGTGGAAAAATAGAAACAGAGATCATTGAGGAGTCTGTCGTAGTACTTATTTCAACAGAGAAAGCTCCTCCACAACCTAGACAAGAAACAGAGAAACTTGTAAAGGAAAAGGGGAAGGTACCATCAAAACAAGATAAGGAAAAGGACACTGAAGAGAAAAACTATACGAAAACTATCAAAAAAGAAAATACTAAGCTAGAGAATTCTGAAGACAAGATCACCAAAGAGAAGAAAGATTCAAAAATAAAAGACACCGTTCAAGGAAAGAAAGATTCAAAGAAAACAGAAAAAGAACTTGACAAGGATGATGCTCCTCTGATTATTATCAAAACAACAGACACACATATTACAAAGACTGCAAATGAACCAAAACAACCCAAGATTGGTGGAGTAGATGAAAAGAAACATGGACAAACTGTCAAGCCAGATGAAAGGGCAAAAGAAAAAGAGCATGTAAAGGAAACCAAGGTAGATGACAAGTCCAAAGATAAGAAGAATAAGGAAAAGGGTCCAGATGAAAACAAAAACAAGAAAATGACTTCAAAAGACACCAAGGTGGATGAGAAGAAAAAAGAAAAGGGTACAGATGAAAGCAAAACAAAGAAAACAGCTTCAAAGGATGATGAGAAGAAAAACAGTAAGCCTGAAGAAAAGTCAAAAGAAAATGAGAAAAACCAAAAAACTCTCAATGAAGAAGCAGCAGCTAATGTAACCGTGATAGAAACCATTCATACACATATTGACATCAAAGAACCTCACAAAGATGCAGGTCCTGATAAAGACCCCAGCAAGAAGAAAACAACTGTAAAGGGTGCAGATAACCAGTCAGAAATTAAGGCAGTGAATGAAAAAGATCAGAAGAAAGACAACAAACAAGATGATAAGTCGAAAGAAAAGAAAGAAGAAAATCTTATGGAAGATATCAAGAAGGAGAGAAAAACATCAAAAAATGACAATAAGGTAGACATCAAGGTAGAAGGGAAAGAGAAAAAAGAAAAAAAATCTGATGAAGACAAGAAGAAGGAGAAAGAAAAAGCAGCAATGAAAACTGATGATAAACAACAGACAAGGACCACAAAAGATGAACCAAAGAATAAAGAAAAAGAAGTGAGTAAAACTGTTATTGAAAATGTTCATACACATGTTGACATTTTGGAAAAGGAAGGTAAGAAACCAAAAGAAAACAATGAGAAAGCCAACAAGCCAGATGAGAAGTCACAAGGAAAGAAGGAAGAAAAGCCTAAAGAAGATAATAAGATTGGGAAAACAGCATCAAAGAATGGCAATGAGAAAGATATCAAGGCAGATGAGAAAGAGAAAAAAGAGAAAAAATCTGATGAAGACAAGAAGAAGGAGAAACAGAAAAAAGCAACAAAAACTGACGATAAACAACAGACTAAGACGACAAAAGATGAACCAAAGAATAAAGAAAAGGAAGTGAGTAAAACAATTATTGAAAATGTTCATACACATGTTGAAATCTCTGAAAAGGAAGGTATGAAACCAAAAGGAGATCAAAAAGGGCCTAAAGGTGCCAAGAATAAGCTTGGGAAAATCTACATCGGTATTGAAGACACAGATGATGAAGAGACTGACAAAAGTGAAAGTCAAGAGATGATAGATAGGAGGAAAAGATTAGATTTCATATTGAGTCCCAAGCCTACCGATATCATATTTAGGTCTCCAGGACAGTCACCCCCAAGAATGAAAAGAAAACTATCAGAACCACCAAAACTAGACAAGGAATGGGACGATGAATTTGATATTTATGATGAAAAGTTTTCCAAATCTCGAACAGACGATGAGAATAATAACCCCCTTGGTAAGTCCGTTGATATCGGTTTGACTAAAGTTGGCTTGGATGAAAAGAAACCAAAAGAAGAGTGCTTTATAACAGTGCCAACAGTCACCATGTACACTGAAGTCATCCGTCCCATTGTAATTACAAACTCAAGCAAGAAATCAGGGGAGGATAAAACTCCTGAAAATTATTACAAACAACATGAAGATCACTCCTGTAAGTATGGTGGAAGTCATAGGCAACTACCTCTAACTGAAGTGCAGTCACCAGAAAAGAAAAAACATCCATCAATGGGGAAATATGAATTTAAGTCACTTTCACCCCAAACTGAACGTAAGAAACTCAAATTTCAAGAGAAAAAGCCTGATGATTCATCAAAGAAAGGGAAAGAGGAAGAAGAAGATACTAAATTTGTCTTCACTGCAGAGAAAAAGGTATTCCTTACCCCCAGTACTAATGATGAAGAATCTCCTACATTTGGTTCAGATATTGAAGAAACCAAGAAGGGCAGCCATGATGAGAAAAAGAAAAAAGAAAATGACACCCAAACAAAAAATAAGCAGAAAAAAGATAAAAAGTCACCTGAGGATTCCATCACCATAGAAACAACTGATGTGCATTTGAACATTATTGATAAACCAGTTGCTCAAGAATCAAGACCTGTGGTTGGCTCCCCCAAAGAAGAAAAGAAGGAAAATGATGTCAAAACTAAAGAGAAGCAGAAAAAAGATAAAAAGTCACCTGAGGATTCCATCACCATAGAAACAACTGATATGCATTTGAACATTATTGATAAACCAGTTGCTCAAGAATCAAGACCTGTGGTTGGCTCCTCCAAAGAAGAAAAGAAAGAAAATGATGCCAAAACTAAAGAGAAGCAGAAAAAAGATAAAAAGTCACCTGAGGATTCCATCACCATAGAAACAACAGATGTGCATTTGAACATTATTGATAAACCGATTGCTCAAGATTCGAGACCTGTGGTTGGATCCTCCAAAGAAGAGAAGAAGGACAAAACAAAGCCAAAGGAAACAAAAGATAAGAAACCACCCCTTGGGTCTACTACAATAGAAACAGAAGATGTTCACTATAATTTTGTAGATCCTCCAAAAGCTAATGAATCAGACTCTGTGATTGGCTCAGCAAGACTTAGTAGCACAGAAATGCCTCATCAGGTAGGGAACCACATGCATGGCATATGTCTTATGATATAAGCTGTTTTAGTATATATACATGTATATAAATGTATGTCTGTTATGGTAAAAAGGTAATATCAAGATAATGTCTAGTCATCTCTGTGAGCTCAATTTGTTATGAATTTCACTAATTGGTGAAAAATGTTGATCCTAGTCTCTACTCCATATTTAAATCCCCCTTTTAGGGAAAAACCCTCTTCATGTAGGAATGTAGCATGGATCTTACAAAGCTACAGGCGAGTAATTGTGAACTAGCACATATCTTTTGTTGTTGAGTTATGAAGTATTCACATCTATCTAGTGAAAGGAGAAAAGGCAGGATAAGAATTTGACGAAATGAAAATGAAAATTGTAAATGTGAAATATTTTGCTGCTGTATCAAACAGTTTAACGATTCTGGTATCATTCTGTACATGTCATAGAAATCTTTCTTTTCTTTTTGTTTCTATAATAGGCAGTTATTGTTCACAGTCCAAAATCTCCTAACCCTCCTGTACAGAAGAAGGAATGTGATAAAAAGATTGATTCAAAATTTCCTTTCAAAGGAGAAACAACAGGAGAAAAAGAAAATAAAGACAAAAATAGCAATGACTTGAAACTAAAAATTGAAAGCAGAACAGAGGGTAACACAGCCAATGACAAAAAGCAGATTAAAGATGTTGAAAAAGTTCAAAACTCTACAAATGAGAGTGAAATAAAAAGTGAACAAGATTCTATAAAAGAAAAACCAAAGCCAGATGAATTAGGAATCAAAAACGATTATGGGTTGGAAATAATTGAGGCTCCTCTACTGGTTTCTACAGTTGCTAGCTCTAAGGAATCAGCTCCAAATAAGGCTGTGGGTGGTTCCAAGACAGACAACAACTCTGCAGAAGCTTTGTTATTGGCTAATATCGAAAGTCAGATTGTTCTGTCAGAGGTCAAGGATGATAGCAAGGTCAATGCAGAGAAGGATACAACTGATGGCCCACAAAATGTTAAGAATGGTAAATGTCCTTTTTGTAAACTTTCTTTGATATTGAAAAACCAGGCTATTATAATTATATAAAAAGACAATAATTCATATTCCAGAAAATTGACATGAAACAGTCCAGTAATAATGCGAGCCAACCCAAGTATGCTTAATTCTAAGTTTTATAATTAATTTTGGCTTTTGTAGATGATAAGAAAGCAGAAAAACTTAAAAAGATAGAAGACGATTTGGCATCAAAGTTGTTGAAAGAAAAAGAAGAAAAAATCAAAGAATTAGAAGAGCAACTGAAAGCTATGAAAAGACAGAAAAAGGAAACACCAGTGCAGCACAGGTACGTACAGAACAACCTTATGTTAAATCATAGTAAAATCAATGAGAAATATATTTTTTTCTATACTATTTAAGATAGTGTTCAATGGTCATTGTACCAAGGGTTCCTGTTACATTGACAGCAATGGACATTGTATGGTTCAAAACTGTTATTGTGTATGTTTAATATGACTTTTAATAAGTTCCTGTACATATTACAGACTAAATGTATTTGCTATTGGTATTGGATGTTTAACATTATTTTTCTTATGTCTGTTTATAACTTTTTTCAAGTCCATGTAATTGAGTGAATGCCATTTTCAGAATTGAAAGTGGTCACTTGTAGGTTACCATATTTTCAAAATTGTGAATATTGAAACTTTTTCCTAAATACCATCAGTCCATTACTATATTACATGTCTTGTCCTCATGGACAAGAGCCATTTACTACTTAGACTGACCTTGTGGGGACTTCACAAATAGCACTTGAATTTTATCATAGTACACAGAGTCTCATAAACAATTTATATTGAGGACACTTAACTCCTTATCACTTTCAGTTTCAAAATGTGTTCATAAGGTTGTTCAAAAGATACAAGTATATTTGTTGGATTTCATCTAGTTTGATAACATACAGTTCATTTCAAACTTTGGTCATTAAACATTTTCAAAAGCGTATTTTTCTTTCTTCGCATTAATGTTAATTGACCTACATTATTGCAAGGATGTTAGTTTTTTTTAAATTTAAATTAGGAGGAATGTTCTCCCAACCTCTGATTTAATTCTAGGTTATGATTTCAAGACACAAAACATCACCTATAAGTCAGTAATCGATAGTCTGACAAACTTGCTTAATGTTCCCCTAATGAATTCTTATCATTATGTAATACACTTAGATATTCATTGTCTAAATATTAGAAATTAGGTCTAAAGTGTAAAATGTAATTCCAACACATATGGCTCAATATCATATTATGTTTGTATACATATTTCATATTTACAAATAGATTGTTTTGGTTTGAAACCACTTTGGCAATCTTGCAATATAGATAGCAGTGACATATGCCTTTTATTTTTATGTTATCGAGAGTAGCCTACATTGATAAGAGTTTACAAATCAAAATCTGTTTCAAATTTAATAATTCAATAGTGTCAGGCT
>JAVSBT010447770.1:0-10227 GCA_033118115.1 Pharyngocirrus eroticus
TTTTTCAAAGATGCCTTGTCTTCCTTGTTGGTCTTATCCATTGGCATGAAATAACTTGGCTTTCTTTTAATCAATGGGATTCTGTAATCGAAAATAGATGACAGAGCTGCAGACTGACTTGAATAAGTGATGGGCAAATCAGATGAACCAATTAAGGGGTCTTGGCAATGGTTTTGTTGAGTTCTATAGGTCTTGTTAACTTTGAAATTACTGGAAACATTGCTAGCATGCCAGGGTTGTACATAGATCATTTAGAATTGAAAGGATGAGAAAACAGGAAAACAGATAGAACGAGTTCAAAAACACTTCTTAACCTTTCCTGTGTTGAGGTATTTGGGGTTAAGTGGCCGTTAATTCCCATCTACTTGTTGGTATTGTTGTCTATATGAGGCATATTAAGAGTTGTAAAGGCCATAAAAGTCTATGTATATCTTCATTCCACTGCAACCTTATGTTATTCTGTCTTGGAACTATTCTTGGTGGTATTTTTATTTCTTTGATATTTGACAAAGAAAACAAAAATAGTAAAAATGTGTAAGAAATGAATGAAAAATGATCATAAATGACTCATTAAATGTCCCCAAATATTTTGAAAGCTATTCTTGTTTCTTTTCACATTGCAATTGAGACAAAGGATAAATATGTGGTTGATTAGTGAGCAAGTCCTGGGGTTGGTATAATAAGCATTGGGCACTGTTGACATCTATATTGTATACACTCTTACTAAGAGTCTTAGTAAAAATGGTGATATTTTGTGTTATTAGTAATATCTAGAGATAAAATGAAGTCAACACTTAAATTAGGGGTGCCTATGCATCACTAATTAATGTTGCTACTTTTCACTATTAGTGTATATCATTGGAAAATAGCAACACAAAATAGTGAAATCTAGTGTTGACTTCATCCTATCACAACACAAAACATCACTTTTTTTATAAGAGAATATGTACTATAACACCCCATACAGCCTTAACCCCTGTATAGTCAATCACCAAGGTCTAGGATGATCTAATCAAATCCTCTCTTTACTTCTAGAATCAAATGGGGAGAAGCAACAGTTCTGTCAAAATGAGGACTTTGAAGCAAAATGTTCAAAACCTGATGAAGTTATCACAATGAAAACAGCCGAGTATGGAAGGATGCATTTAAGCAAATGTGTGGCTAAAGATTATGGATTCATAGGCTGTAAAGACGATGTTCTAGGGATTTCAGACACATTCTGTTCTGGGAGAAGAAATTGTGTGATTCCTGTACCAAATGAAAAATTAGATGAGAAAAAACCTTGCCCAGAAGATTTTAAAAGTTACCTTGAAGCCAGCTATACCTGTACAAAAGGTAGGTAGAATTTTTAATTTCTTATATTTGAACCATATTAAAAACCACCAGGGTAGGGATGTCATTCTACCAATAAATTGCAACATTTGTCAAGCATTTGAATAAAACCGCTTAAAAAAATAACCTAACTGATAATATAATATCTTTGCTAAGTCTTTATAACCCTTTCATGATGTCATCCAGCAATGTACCTGGGTTATTTTACTTCATTATACATTTGACTTGGTACCGTGCCCCCTCTTCCACTTGTGTTTTGAATTTGATGGAAGATCTAAAAAAAGAACATCCCCACCTGCCACATCACCCTTTTTTCCCCGATTTGTATCTAGAATGAATTTGTTTTGTAATAAAACCAAGATGATGTGGAGAGTTTTTACAACACTCCATAATATGAAACTGAATGAGGGATATAAAGGTTTCACTGTTACTTTTACTTAACTTAATGAAAGGCATGAAATTGTATGACTGGTGCACATTTGTCACAGTGTAACCTATTGATTAGAGATTATCAATAACAAATCCTGTCATAATTCTACATCAAAAAAAGACAAACTTTTTAATTAGAAAAGTAATCTAGTGGAACTTAAGCATCAATAGCAAAGATCAGAAATAGATCACATCTTGAGTAACTGATGGATTCCATGCAGAGAAGACATGTTAGAGTTTTATGTGAAGTGAGAATGACATCAAAGAAATAGGAAAGTAAGAAATGACACTCTTTTCTTTTTAATCAATCAAGGATTTTCCTGTGAAAATGTATGTATATTCTTGAAGCCATAAAGTTGTCAAGTTTATGCCTCACAGCAAGGAAATGTCTTGTCTGCATGAGATTCTTTAGTCATATTGAAGTCAAATATGAGTACAGTGATTTAGTGCAATTTTGTAAACTAATGACAAAGAAAAGATTACATGTAGAAAAGGGTTGATATTGATAGAAAGGGGTGAAACTAATTAGGGATGCTTCCATTAGTTTTATTACACGTCTTTGAACTGATAAAAGGACCTGCCTTTGGATACATCTTGTTACTGCAAAATATCTCTTAACTTGATACTTGTATTATTTTTTATTCATTCTTCATAAACCTCATTTGATATTCAAGATATAAGGGGAAAAACGCTCCAAAAGTGAAACATTTTCTCCTTGAGTATGCTCATATACACAATTCATGCCCTTTGACTATTTATTACACTTTTAAGACTAATGATTGAGAGTTAAATATATTTTGTAATAAATTGATGATTATGATATAAATCTTAATAATGGTTATTGTTTGGATCAGAATTTTGAACGAAGGATTTATTACTTTTTTTCAGTTGTCCAAGGGGATAAAAACTTGTGCAGAAGATCAAACTATGTAGCATTGACAGCTCAAACTGGCATCCTATCTAATCTTGTGACACATGAGTCAGGCTGTGGAGCTACTTCCTGCCCATGGATCATTCAAGGTCAACCAGGTCAAAGAATAAATGTGACCTTGATGGATTTTGCTGCAGCTGACCTTGACTCCTCCTCTTCCACATGTATTGCTTATGCTACTATAAAGGAAGAGGGACCAAGATCTAAAAGTTCGACCATTTGTGGGGGGAAAGCCGGCAGAATTTCTCAATTATTTACATCAGATTATCATTCAGTCAAGGTCATCATTAGAGCCTCAAATTCAGCCATACCAACAAAATATTTTCTCCTGAAATACCAAAGTAAGTAACTAATTGAAATTATGGCATTATCAATCAGAGCTATAGATTTACACTTATTTTGTACTTTGTAGGTTTTTTTCTTTCATTTTTTTTTAATATTGGAAAGTCAAAAGTCTTAGTACTGTACCATTTCATTGCCCTGATAAATTTAAGACTATGGTATGAACAACTTGTTTAGCAGTCAACTGTGTTCCCTGGTTTCTTTATTGATATGGGAAAAGGTTAACTTTTCATTTCTATTCAAACAGTAGGCTTTTAAATTCTACTTTATGGTTTAGTAAATCTTGAAGTCATCATATCTCCAAATATGAATTCCAATACAAATAGTAAAAGCAATTTTTGCTCCAATATTGATAAAGTTGAAATGCTTGATTCATTGCTGTGCATATTTTTATTTAGTTCATGATTATTTTCATGTGCTTAAACCTTAACCTTCATAAACTGTGCATGACAAAATCTTTCAACATGAGCTTGACCTATTCCTCTCAAACTTTTTCATTAAACAGTTTTTGGGTGCCCAGACCCAAAGCCACAGAAAAATGCCCATGTAGAGAGGAATGGGGACCAGTTAATGGTGAGATGTAACCATACAGATGAGGCATGGTCCCTGACTTGTAGAGGCACACTGTGGGTAGGGGACATTGGCAATTGTACCTCAGGTGAGTAAAAGTTTACCCATAAGGGGCAGGTGGTTTCTTAGCTTTTTTTCATTACAAAACAAATGCTACCAAATGAAATATCAATAAATGATATAAGTGTATTAACATTGAAATCAGAGCAAAATAAACACAGGTTACTAATGTTCAAGTTGTCTACAGACTGAATAAAATGGGAGTGAAAGTTCCCTATTGGCATAATGTACTGTTTTTACAGTCTGGCTGTGTGTTCTTGCTCTGTTAAACACTGACACAATAACAGTTAGAATAATGTCTCAATAAAAGTCCACAGAAAATACAACCAACATTTCGTGATGCCCCTTCGTCTGTATTTAGAAACTATGTACACATTATATGGCAAATTCAACCAATTGTATGATTAATTGGTCAAATTTATCAAAGCATTAGACAAGATAATTCCAACAAGAGTGTAGTCAATGGTGCTTCAAATTTCCTTCGGATGCTACTTGACCCCCCAACAAACAGATTGTGACAGCTACAACTTCAGCAAATAGATTCAGACAGTTGCAACTACATGTTGACTCAAAATTATCCCTTTTATTGCAAATATCAAGACCTGATTAATTTTCTGTTGTTTCTCTGTACTGATGTGTTAAACAATGAGGATTTCAGTCAGTAGATGCTCATTTTCGTCTACAGTTGTCAGGTTGTAAATTCCAGAAAACCTTTGGATGAGAGATACAAGATACACAGGGTGTTTTAAAACTTTAACTTAGGTCTGTTGTTAAAGAGATCTCAAGCTGACAACTATGGATTATAGAAGGTTGTACCGAGGTTGTACAAGAGTAGCCCGTAATTGCTTTCAAATATTCAGTATTTGTCAAATCTTGCTATCTATTTCTTGCAGATAAGTTTGGTGTGTAGAAGGGGGGGCGGGGGGGTGACTCATGCCATTTAGGTATTGTCTTTTCATTTATCTTTTAGAGTGAAAAATAAACAACATTGATGAAATTAATGAGACATTGGGTTCTAAAAGATAAAACATTGACTTTCCAATATGAAGAGATATCTCCAGTTCAATCAAGGGATAAAGGTGTGTTCTTGAGCAAGACACTTTACCCTTCATTTGTATTATTGTTCTCTTAGTACTGTAACATTTATGTGAATTTGACAATAAAAATATAACTACAAAAATAATAAATGAATCTTGGAAAAGAAAGATAAAAAAGCTGTCACAGGAATAAAGATAGGAGCATAAAAAATGAAAATGATTCTTTCAATTGATATTTCATACAACTTGTTAGCAGGGACATGTTATGTTATCATGAAAATGCCCTTCTGTAATTAGCTATTGTTTTTCCAGTGCATGTTTTACTGGGGGATAAGAATATACCTTTTTTAAGAAATTAGACATTTCCAAACTGCTTTTTTAAAGGAGTTACAATGATGTTCAAAAACATCGTGATGTGAAGTGAAATCTTCACAAAAGAACTTCAACTTGTCGTGATACACTTTAAGTTCATTCATACTTGTTTCCAGGGAAGTAGGAGGTTTTTATTTCAATGAGAATAAATTTGATGATCTAAAGACATGAATTTATAGAGTTTTTACTCAATAAATACATCTATTTAATGAAACAGCCATAAGTCTATTTGAAAAAAGATAAAGAAATTCTAAAGACACATAATTGAAGCTACAAAACTGCTTTAAGAGATGTTTCACTTTTGGAGTTGATTTGACATGTATTAGTGTTGAGTTTTCTTACTGGTATAATTAAATGCATTGCAGAATTATATTAAAATTTAGCGAAGGAAACCCCCATGACAAATATATACAAACTGTGTAATGAAAGAAATAGAAGAGTTGGAATTAAAAAAACAAATGATTTTATGAAAACTATCTCTAATCCCTTTGTAACAACTTTCCTCTAAAGTTAAATGATTTTTTGAAATAATGTCGACATAAAAATTCAAAATTACTACTTTGTTGGCAGACTTCACTGAATTTTTATTCAGTAAAAATATGATAGGTTTACAGAGTTGTAAAATAAGGGTCTAAAATTGATGATAATCATAGGATTATAAGTATTTATAAATATGTAATCAGACAAAAAATTCGGAATCCTGGTGCATTATGCTGTTGTAAACTTGACTGAAAGATGGGATTTTCATTCATACAGTCACTCCCAACTATGAGCTGGGGTAGATGGGGCCCCTTTCCCTGGACCAAATACAACACACTTGCTCTTCTTGTCACCGTAAAGATTTGTCATTTTCTCGATCTCTAGAGCTTGTTATGAAAACTATAGATATCAGTACCACAAAACTGCCACAAATTTGAACATCGATAGCTTATGAGACCCTGTTTTGTCAGACCAATTAATTTCCACAGTCTTTGCTGAATTTGACTATAGCGTTGCAGTGTAATCTCAATAATTCTCGCTGTCTTAAGTCTTAATTAAGCATTGTCAGCAATAGAAGATGGAATAATCACAAAAAATATTCTTTTGAGACATGTGTTTGAATTGTTCTGAAATTTCTATCAAAATGAACTCATTAGTTGTAACAGGAACTTTGGTTTGTTTCATGTTTAATGGAATTCGTTGTGGAATTGTGGAAAGAACAGCATGTCTTTATGATACAGGGAAAAACAAGTACAGAAAGTCCTTAGGTTCACAGAAACCCACACCTTAATTCGCCTACACATGCATGTATGTAGCTGTATGCACTAGTTTTGCAAGAAGTCAGTCCTGAAAATCATAAGATCTTTCTCATTTGTTTAATTTTCTTGTTTTTTTACATTCACATCCTTAAGAAGTGCTATCATGTTTGTGTTAAGGATATTGTCTTGTAGATATCTGTCATTTCTGTGCATTTTGCCCTGCAGCACCAATTATTGTATCTGGTTTTTTTACAGGTAGATGGCATCATTAAATTTATTCACTCCAAAGATCAGAGAGAATGGTTTTAGTCATTATTACATGATTCCATGTGAATTTTAGTTCTGCTATTAATTTGTATTGCTTATTTCCATTGGAATTAATGTTCTGTTCTAAAAGTGAACTGACATGTATTGGAATATCATTTAGTTGACTTGTTTCTTGAAATCTTCGACATCGGTATGCGCAATTTTAAACTAGAACTCCAGGCAATATGATTATGAAAATCAGAACTTTGAAGAATTTCTCTTGCTTGTTATAACTGTCTTTATAAGAAGCATAAAAGCTTGGTTCTATTTTTGTTATGTTCTAATCTGGAACTCAAGCCCCTATCTCTATAGGCCTTCACAAACAAGGATCAACAACAAACAAAAATTAATGTTAACAAGATATTGTTGGATATGGGATTTCCCTTCTTTTTCCTTCTGGGTTAGTTGTGACTTTGTGGTCATGAAATATGTATGATCAAATAGCAAATTGGAAATTTGACCTTTGACCTTCTATCCATTCATTGTTATGCCACTTGGGTTGTCTTCTCTTAATTGAAAAAATCCTAGAAAGAACATCTTCAGTACAGCATGGCGACCTGAATCTCTTGCAGAGCACTTTTGTCCAAGTATAGTCTCTGGGATTTTTTTTATTGATTCTAAACCCAGCTAAAAAATGTGTTTGTGATGTATATTAGTTTGGAATTATTGTGTGAATGTGAAATGTTGATATTATTCTTTTGTTGAAAGCAATTTTTTTCTTCATCAATTTTCAGATTCTAAGGCAAGTGGACTATCATGGAATGGGCTTCAATTTTCATTTGGTGAGTAATATTTAAAAAATATAGTGGTTCAAAATATTAACCAGCCAACCCATCAAACCACTAACCAAGAAATTCTTGTTTTTATTTCAACAATTTAGATTTCAAAACTTAGATGATTTAATCCTTACTCTATTCTAATCATATTCATAACGTCTATGATATATAAACATTCAAATGAATTATGAAATAATGATTGAGTCTGACAAGAAAGAAGAAAATATGACATTGACACCAGGGGGCCATAAACTTGTCACCACATGACATCATGAAGAAAAAACAAATTAATCATAACACAAAATGAAAACTGCCGGTCTCCAAAAAAACCCAGTAAAGCTCACTACCAGACTGAAATTTGTTCCCATGTATTCCATATCATAGGCCTTTATTCTACAAACAACCTGGCCTTAAGTGGCGTAAAGAAATCTGTTGAAGTACTAACAAAGAGATGCTACAAATCTTTGAAAAAAAACACTTCCACAAAGGAAGAACAATAGGTGTGTGCTTTAATTTCACACCTGAATTCAGAGGGTAATGAATGAACTCAACAGTGAAATACAAGTGTTTTTAATGTTTTTTTCTATTTGCTTTTTCTGTTTTTAGGGACATCTGTTGGAGTGATTATAACCATAGCAATTCTTATTGCAACTTGTATTTTAGCCATTGGGTTGATATGTCTGAGAAGGTAAGCATATTTTTTTAGGTTTTGGAATGAAGCTATTTTTATAAAATTAATGTGAAAGAACTTTTTTTTAAATTTTGAATGGCAGTTTCAAAATTATAGACATGATTGTTTCATACTGGGGTCTGAAGTGATAATGTGTCATCATCATCATATAACAGTAGACTTCTGTGGCATCTTTACATAGATTCCTCTTGTAACGATCAGCCCTGTGATATCCTTCATGTTGTCAAAAAATCTTGTCTTGGGTCTTCCTCTCTTTCTTTTTCCATACACAGCTCCGAACAGTAGATCTGTCCCCAAATCCTCACTTGTAACATGACCTACAAAGGCTAGTTTAAGCTTGGTTACCTCTTTTAGAAGGCAGGTACCACCTATTTTGTCTGTGACCCATTCGTTTGTTCTTTTTTCAGTCCAACTGATGCGCAGCAGCCGCCTATAGCTCCACCTCTCGAAGGCCTTGAGTCTTTTAATGTCTGTTTTTTTGTCACCCAGCATTCTGATCCATAGGTAGCTATTGGGAATACCATAACCTTGAGGATCCTTTTCTTTGTATTAAGAGCAATGGATCTGTCTTTCCAGATGGTAGTTAAAGAGACAACTGCATTTCTTGCTATGACGATCCTTCTTCTGATATCTTTTGTATCATCATTGTTGTTAGTTAAAAGAGCTCCCAGATAGCAACATTCTTGGACAATTTCTACTGCTTCCCCATTTAGAATAAGGTCTTGTGGTTCTTGGTCATTGTTGCTTTCTTCAGTCGTTATTACTTTCATAACTTTCGTTTTGTTTACATTTAGGTAGAGGCCTACTGATAAGCTAGCATTATTTACTGTGTTTGTTAGTTTTCTTAGTTCAGTTATAGATCCTGCAATTAGTACTATATCATCAGCATATCTTAAATTTGTGATGTTTCTTCCACCAACCTGAACTGTTCCTTGGTACTCATGTAGTGCTTCCCTCATGATTTGTTATGCAAAAATGTTGAAGAGGTGTACTGAATATCTTATCCAAGAGGTTTGTCTTTTGGTTTTGTAACTGATCCTGAATACTATACACAATATTCATTGAATGTCCCAATATCTGGGCCAGGATGCAAATGAAAACAAATAATTCAATATCACAAAAAATGTGACCTTTCACCCTGTTTCCTTATTTTTTATTTCATTGTGATCTTCAAGTGAAATTCAACTTTCTTCAAATTAATTTTACAATACAAATGCTATTAATCTGTGTCAATTAACTGATTATTGTGTTATCTACCTTCAGAAGAAAGCTGTATCGTCAAAATCATCAACCAGAGGGAGCTGCTAATGTAGGTCACCCTGGCATGCCAACTATGCATCAAGAAGTCCCATATATCCCAAAAGGATCTTATGATGAATGTCAGAAGAGAATGCATGATCCATTACTGCGCAGACAGTTAGAAATGGGATTGGGAGAAAATGAATATGCTTCAATACAGGAAGGAAGGGGTCCCATTTCACCCGGATATTTTGAAAGTGGGACATTCCCAAGACAATGTAGAGAGGTGGATCCTGGAACTCTCCCAGGGCCTCACATAGGACATGGGACGATCCATGGTTATCAAATAGGGGGAATGCAATACAGACCAGTCATGCACAGATCCCATTCCAATGGTGATGAACTAAGGGAATATTACGTCTTAGATCCTGATGGGTCACATGACAGGAATCTGAACGATCCAAGATTAGTGGCAGTGAAATGTCATGTTGATAACCAAGGACCAAATGCTTGTAGATAATAAATAATTAAAAATGATAAAAAAAAAGATAAATACAGCTATTTAAACACTGCCTTGTAAACATTATATTTTTTTTTTCATAAACATCAAACATTGCCTTTCTATGATTGTGCATTGTAAACCAAGATTTTTGCACAAAAAAAGTCATACAGTTTGCATGAACAAAACAATTTATTTTAAAAAATAAATTGAAAAGAAGTTCAAGTGCTAACATAAGTCAATTTTTGATTTTGCTACAAAATTTACTCCCCCCCTTTATTCTAGCTCTACTTCCCAACAAGAGAAGAGAGAAGGATGGAGTAAAGTCCAGTTACAAACTAGAATGACATATAGGAATCTTTTCAGATTTTTCAATAAACAACTAAACATTTTTCTTCCTCAAAG
>JAVSBT010447781.1:0-10227 GCA_033118115.1 Pharyngocirrus eroticus
CTTGAAAGAAAACAAATAATTTGTTGTAAAGGTGCAAATATATATTTGACATCTTTATATATATTTGTGAGACAGAATAATGTTTTGAATTGCATGTATTAAATGAACCATTTGGTTTTTTTTTTAATATAGTTTTAGTCTATCTAAGACAATATTTTCATGGCTAGAGTTTTTGGTACAAATAGGAAGACATTTTGCAATGAACAAGTTTTCTTCCATAGTGATATTTATACATGTATGTAGTTTAGAGTAAAGAATCATGGTGCTTGATGGGATTGTTCATGACATTCAGATTTTAAGATTGATGTAGCAGATAATTTTTTCATATATTTTGTTAAATATCTAATTGTACATTATGGTAGACTAGCAACTGAGAGTATAGGTGATGGGGATTTGATGATGTTACATTACTAAGTCTATGCGCACAAAAATTGTTATGATAAATGCACAGTGGTATCATTTCCTAGCATCAATTCCAGTGTTATTCGCTATATATTATGATAGATATTATTACACTTGTTTTCTCTGTAGGATATTAAAGTCTATAAAGTCTTGTGATCAAGTGACATGTTGATGACATCTTTCAGGGCAGGCAATTTCAGTTTAGAATTTTTAGATTCAAAAGTATTATATAATGTGGGAGATATTGAGACATACAAGCTATTCCTTTGCCAATGGGGGTTCTTGCAACTGCTTCCAAGAATATTAGCAAATATGTTATTGGGTCCAAAATCCATATGTAGAAAAAAATCTTCAACTTTGGAACAAATCTTTTATAAGAAAACTTGTTCCAAAGTTGAAGAATGTTTCTACATATGCTTCCAAAAACACATTTCTCAAAATGATGGAAGTTTGCACAGTTGTCTCTCTTACTACAAGGGTGTTGAATACTAATTTTCTCAGAAGGAAGACCTTTTTGGAGCAAATTCCATGACTATTATTCAGCTGTACTACTATGTAAACAACCTATCCAATACTTTTATAATCATAGTTTGTTTTTAACTCTTATACACTTGTTTTAAATGATTGCTATGTGGAATTTATGTGAACAAATTTCGGTGTAACTCTCGTAGTAAGCTTTACTATCGATGACATAGTAAGATTTTCGAAAATTTATCAACATGTATTCGTCTTGAAAATAAATCAAATAAAGTGACATGATTTTCAGAGTTATTGTTTTACTATATTTTTATAAATAATCGATAGGCAATGGTTTCGGAAGCTTTACTAGTTGTGCATGCAGTGACCTGATTTTTCCTAGGACAAAATTTCTATATAGTAATCCTAAAGGGGTAACTGTTTACTATACTCGTTTGCCTCAATGGGTCTCGTGAATTTTATGTCTACCTGCATTTTTGGGGTTATGTACATAAATAGGAATAATGTATTGTGAATTTACATCATTATAAATTAATGTAAATGTCATTTATTTCATGGACCCTCATATGTTGTAGGATTCTGTGTAGGGAAATATGTCTGTGAATTTCTCATGTTATAGTAAAAAAATTGTAATTAAAGAATAAATTAATCTATCCAAAACATGATTTTCGATTGTTCCCCCCCCCCATGATTTTTCTTAAAAAGGTTCAGTAAATTCAGTTGTAAAATCATTTATAGATTGATTTTTTTAAAATGAAAACTGTAAAAGTCACACACTTTTTTCCGTGTTTATGCTTCTCGAAATTGTATTGCCTATTAAAATGTTATAGCTTTTTAACATTTTATTGCCTTTTAACATTTTATTGTCTTTTAAAATGTTATTACTGCACAATTAAGCCCTGTTAACATCTCCAGCAAAGATTTTGCATAGATATTCATTTGAAAGATTTGAATTTGCCTGAAAATAAATCAAGCAACATGATTTTCGGAGTTGTCATTATACTTTAAAAAGACACTAGTTTCAAGCACTTACAAAGTCAACAGTGTAAACAGGGCTAAAGTACTCAATATGATATACCACTGAATACATTATAAGAAGAAAAGTAAGAGCTGACAAAAACGGATTAACAAAACTACACCTTGACCCTATGTAGTATTGATTGTTAATTTATTGTCACATTGACATGGGATAAGAGCCACCATGCATGCTGGTCCATCTAATAGGTTAGAGAGGGGGTAGATTTTCTGTTGTGTAGCTGATATTATATTGTAGAGAAATGCACTTTAAAGTAACACGCTTCAATATTTAAGTAAAATCTTGCAGTACCATCATCACTCTTTTGGTAAGTTTTTAATTGTTGTAAAGGTAAGGCGTGTATGTGTGATTTTAAAAAGATGGATTTTTTTATTTTTTATCTTCAAGTGATAAGGAATGTAGTACTAGTAGAGACTGTCTACATTATATCTGAAGTACTGATCACTTTTGAATTTCATAATACAATTACATTTCTGCTGGAATTTAGAAAATTAGCTTTATATCAATTTGAAAAAAAGGGGGGGATTTTGTCATTTTTTACTGTCATTACAAGATGTTGAAAGAAACATTTTGTAAATGCAGTAGGATTTTGTCAAATGGGATGTTGTCCCAGATTCCCAATAAACACAAAAACTTATGTAGATTCATCTAAATAGTTAACCAAATAACCCTGAAGTATTATGTATATCAGTTGCATGGGTCTGGAACTTGTGCTCTTGTTGTAAAATACAAAATTAATACACTTATAATACTCTTGAGCTTGAGAACTAAAATTAATAATAAGACTGTTTGACTTTGTTTCTTTCAGGATAAAAGTTTGACGCCCAACACAACCATTTGTACATTTGAAAAAAGAAAAAGAAAAGAAATAATGGCAGCATTTTTTGTTAAAAGCAACAAATCCAAATCTGTGCCTAAAAATGATGAATCACTAGTTGAGTCATCTTTACCTGCATTAGAATTTTGGAAGTACCAAGGCGCTGGTAATGATTTTGTGGTTATCAACAACTTTGATGGCAAATTTGACAAATACAGAGAGAACATCCCTTTCATAAGAAAGATCTGTGACCGTAACTTTGGTGTGGGCGGTGATGGCTTGATAGAAATCTCGAAACACCCAGACTATAATTATGAGATGAGATTTTACAACTCCAAGTCTGGAAGTCTAACTGAATTTTGTGGCAATGGGGCTAGATGTAGCATCGCTTTTGCAAAAGAAATGCAGCTTCTTACCTACAATGAAGCTACATTTCTAGGATTTGATGGGCCCCATTTAGGGGTTTATGATGAAATCAATCAACTCTGCCACATTCAGATGGGAGATGTTGAAAAGTTGACAGTTTATGATGAGGATAATTACTTCTTGCATACAGGAGCTTGCCACTATGTTAAATATGTGGACGATTTACCAAATTATGATGTCATCACAGAAGGGAGAAAGATTAGAGAAAGCAAAGAATACGAAATTGGTACAAATGTTAACTTTGTTAGTAGGGATTCTCATGGCAATCTTTGTTTGAGGACTTTTGAAAAAGGCGTAGAAGATGAAACCTTATCATGTGGTACAGGATCTGTTGCTACAGCCATTGTTGATATTTTTAGGGCTCAAAAGTTTCCCCAAAGAAACGGAACCAGCCACAAAGAATCTGGTGCTGCTGAACACAATTTCAAACTTGCCAATTTCTCCCACAAATCCATCAATGAAGGGGCAGATACAGACCCAGGGAATATTAATGTTAAGCATGTAACTTTACATACAAGAGGTGCGGTTCTTCATGTCGTCTGTGAACAGAGAGAGGAACAAAAATTCACTGATATTTTTCTCATTGGTCCTGCTAAACAAGTGTTTCATGGATTTTATAATTTATAAGAGATTGAAAATTTCTTTGATACTTTCTAAGCATCTTCTAATGTAAGAGCTGAATCAGAATAAGATGTTTATTGTAGTGATTCACTAAGAAGAATGAAATATTTTGAGGTGTAGAAATTGATATGCTTCATGCCATCATGTATTTCATCTGCATGATTCATTATTTGGAGTCAAATATGGATATTATCAAATGTTTAAAAATGCTACCTTTCTTTGTAATGTTTTAAAGTTTATTAGATATCATACATATATAAGTTTGTTCTTAAATTCATTATACAGCGACTGGACTGAACGACACAACAAATAAAAAAATTACAATATAAAAGTTTAAGTGTCTTATATCTATCTTATTTATTGCTTAGCATACATGTAAGTGATAAAGTTGATCTGAGAAGCATGGCACTATAAATTTTGACAAAATAAATGGCATCTGGAAAACTACACACAATTTGTATATTAAATAAAGTTAAAATTCTTAAAATTTATATTATATAATTTATCTCTAAACTGAGGCTCTCCAAGTTGAAAAAAAAAAATTGAGCCTGATAGAAATGTTATTTTCACTCTGGCTTTATAATATTTGATATAAGCACCATCGTACAAGCAGTTAGTCCTGCAATAAAAATGACTTACAGAACAAGAAAGAGAAACATATTAGCAATCTTCAAGAACGAAGAATAAACAATAATGTGTTCTTCAATATGATTACATCATAAATTGATTCTTGTTTTAAACAATACATTTTTTACAGCACAAAATAAAAAGTCAAAAATATGTGGTTTTGAACACCTTGATTTTTGTGAAAAGCCTTGGAAAATATAATATGCTGTTTTTAGCAGTCTGCAGGAAACTTTGTAAACATATTTACATTATTGTAAACATTTTTAATGTATTGTGACCAGCAGATGTCTTCTCCCATTCTAATTACATAAAACCTGTTGCAAACTGATAGTTCTGTTTAAGTATCAGGGGCAAACAAGACCCTGGGCCAACCATTTTCTTACTGACCACACAACTTGTCACTAACATTCTAATAAATAACTTCATTATATGATTTATTTCCAAAAAAATAAAACCATTCTTGTAAAGGAAAAATTAAAACCATTTATAACATAAGTACATGTGACTCTTATACCCTGAGCCTCCATCTGATGGCTTTGTCAATTGTTACAGATCTCAGTTTGGGGGAGAATCATGCGTCCTTTTGTTGCCTTATTTCAATTTTTAAAAGCAAAGAATCTTCTACCAAATATCCTTGCACATCTGCTGATCTAAGGTGCATGGTATTGGCTTCATCGTAGTTACTTTCTCCTTGTAGAGGCAAAACTTCTTTTACACATGTTTTTACTTCCCCCTTTATATCACGGAATGGGCAGGAAATTTCACCTACAATTAACCCTAGGCAATCTTCAGAACGCTTCAGACAAATTTTTAATCCATCTTCTGTAGAGAGAAGTACCCAAATACTTCCAGAAAAAGCCACAATCTTGGATGTAAATGATACACTTGGATTTATGCGAAGTCTGTAACTCATTTTCTGCAAACCCCAAGTAGCAATCACTGTGTTGTTTTCATCATGGTGAGCTTCAAAATTATCCTTATCTTTGATTAGGATATTTTGCAATGACTGAACTACCCCAAGTTGGTGATGAGCAAGTGACTCAATGGCAATGACATGTCTTTGGCTAGTTGCTGTTTCACGTGATGCTTCTAAACGCGACAGCATGATTTGTAGGGTTCCCCATTGAGGGAGCATTTTCATATTAATAGCAGGTGCTTCAAAATTGGCTTTTTTGCATAATTCGTCAAACAGAACAAGTAGTTCCCACACTTTCATTTGCAATAAATTTAAGTCTTTGCACAACATCAGATTTGGGCCATTCACAAGTCGAATGTTGAAAGAAGATTCGGCAAAGTTTGATCGAAAAGTAAAGTCTATCCCCCTAATATTCTCTGTTTCCGGATAAAGCTCTTCACATTTACTCATTGCTTCTAATACAAGGCTTTCAAATGCTCTGACATCTTCTCTGCTACAGTTGTTCTTAACTATGTATTCTAGATCAACTTTCACTGCTTGGGTAAACGTCAGAGATGAACACACATCTTGCCGCAACTACAAGAATCATAAGATGATCATTGGAAAAAGGCATATCAAAAACACACATGAAGCCCCCTTTACATTGTCTATTCCTCTAACAAAGATTTTGCTTTGACTTAAAAGTCAGAGTCATAATCCTTTAAAAGACTTTTAAGTGTCTTGACGTCAATCTGTTTAAATTGTCTACAAAGTCATCAATTATTAAAGCTGGCAATGCTAATAGGTTGAAAATTCATCCCTTTAAATAAAGAGAATTGTCAATAGGTTTCAAGAAAACAAAGTTTAAATGTAAAATCTGAAACGTGTTTTGACCGTAGACTTCTTAAAGAATGACTAAAAAAATCACTTAGAAAGTCAACTGTATAAAGGGGACTTTAATCACAGTCTGCTTTGAAAAAAAATCACAATCAAATCGATTACATAGCAGAGATACCTTTTTTTGTGAAATACAAAAAAATAATAGCCAGTGCTGAAAATCTATAGCCAGTCTTACCGATGCAAAAGGGTTTGGAGGCAAGGGTGGGCGTCTGACTTCATTTTCTCTTCTTGGGCTCTGGAAGTACAAATTTTAATATGTATACAGATACAAATGCATTAAAAGACTTTACCATCTAATAAGCTTTTACTGTTGTTTAAACAATAAATCTAAACATACTGCTGTATTGTTACATTTATCATAAATTATCAGCCTTTCTGAATGTTTTCTTTTTTTACCAAATTGGCTGAGGGGTATTTCCTTACCGGTTCAAGCTCATCCTGCTGTACCAATAATGTCCTAAGGGAACTACCTGGGTTTGGAAATCTCACATTAATCTCTCGCTGGACTGCAACATCATGGTACACCTGGTGAAAATATAAAATTTGCAAACATAATTTTAGTCATAAAAAGTATATGAATCCAGGGTTGATAGAGCACATTGATAATAGGGAAATCTTGTAGAAAATATATCAATACAATCATGTAAAGCACAATTAGATAACAATGAATTAAAACATTCCGATTAAGGAATTTTAGAGATCCAAGTGTGAAAAAATTCAGTCTGATTTGGGTTGGAAATGGGAGCCCATTGTTTTGAGTTACTTATTCATGAAATGGGATGAGACGAAGAATTGTAGATTAAGTTTTCCCAGAGTACCATCTCCCTCGGTTGGATACCAAGGGGCCGCAAAACTTCGCCTGGCTTGCACCAGTACAGATCCGCCACGGGTAGGCGTTTGCATGGATCCAGGCAGACAGTGCAGCTAATAAGGGGAGAGCAGACAACCAAGAAAACATCCCCATTGATTTCATCACAGCAAAAGCCACCATCAAAAGATTAGCTAGAACCAAATCCAAAATCATCTATAATCAAGACCCACACTGCTTCCACCATAAGAGGGCTAGTCCTAACACAATTCATCATTCCAAAACCATCAGCAGAAAAGACCAGATCACACTATGCCAACTCAGAGTGGGACATTCCAGTTTAACCGAATCCTATTTGCATAGAATAGGAAAAGCCCCAACACCATTGTGCCCCAAGTGTGGTCAAAAGCTGGAGACGATCCATCACCTCCTGCTGGAATGCCCAAGAACAAATGACATTAGAAGACAAACTCTTGGAACCAACCCCCACCTCTCCATCCTACAAACAAATACATCATCAGTACTATCCTACCTCCATCGGATAGGTGTGGAAACCCACCCCCCTTAGGATTAGGGCCAAGAAGACAGAGAGAGAGAGAGAGAGATTAAGTTTTCATGACAAGATAGAAACTTCTTGTCACGATTTCACTATACTTACTTACTTTTCCTCTTCACACCTTAGTGTTGGTATTTAAGGCCTTTAAACGATTTCACTATGTGTGATCAAATTACAGTAATTTCAGTAAAAATTACAAGTGTACAATATACTAAGAAGTTACCCTATATTTTGCTAGTATTGCATATCCATAGGGTAATAGATATTTGCCAGAAAGGTCCGATGATTATCACAGAGCTACCTTTTAAATCATTACCAGTGATCTTTATTACTGGAATACAATTAACTTTTCATAACTTACCCATCCATGGTCTTCTGGGCATTCTGGGACAGGACAGGTGCATGCTATTTCAGCCTGCCTATCCACGCCATGACTACAATTATAGAAATGTTTGGAAACATTATTTTTGCATTGTTCTATTTCCTTTTTATGGTGCTATTTTCTCTACACTCTAGACCACAACCCCTACTGGCATGTCTAATATTGAGCTACTTTAACACATGTAGTATAGGAAAAATACTTCCAGATGTTTGGGTTGTGAGTAAGGGTGTCTATGTTTAGTTTAAGAATTTCATTTCATAAAAAGCTTGCCTATATTTATGGATTTTATAGGGCCATCCAGTATATATTTTAAGGTATCCAGACAAAATTGAAATTTCTGAACTACATTAGAATCAATTGTATAAAATAATGTATACATTTTTAATAAATTAAGTATAAATAGGACAAAATCTCCTAGTATCATTTAAAGCTTAATGTATTCACCTTTTCAATGAAAGACATGTATCATCAATGATGATATATACTGATATAACACAACTAAAAGATCAAGTGGTATCTGTCAAATTTGTTTTTGACAGCCTTCATGTATTGTTGATAATACTAAATACCAAATATGTTAATCTTGGCATACAAATAATATTCTTGTATACATTCTCTTAACTGGCTGTGTGTAATCATTCTTTATTTGTGCATTAGACAATTTACAGAGAATGTGAGAGTGGACCCAGGCTACTGATGTGCTCAGCTAATAGATATTAAGAAGACCAATCTGTACAGGGTATAAAAAGTTAACAAGTGCACAACATAAAGTTGTGAAATAATAAAACATGTATATAAAAAAGGACACATTACAAATTGTCCGAGAATGTTCAAAACTAGATTAATGTTGCAAAAGAGTCATGTCTGACCAGAGGGGTTCCTCTTTTGCTCTGTAAATTACAAAGGAGCCAATAAGGGCTAGTCTGGATATTGTCTGGTAGTGGGTTTTGGTGTTTTTTTCTTTCACAATGTTAAATAACTTTTTGATCTGTTTTTTATTGTCTTTGTTAATAATTCCACTACTGCCCACTTCCACGCACAAGAGTTCACATTTGAGGCCTGTTTCTTTGATATCTACAGTTAGTTGGGCATATCTTTCCTCTTTTCTGTTTCTGGCTTTCTGGAAATTAGGTTCAAACGGGACAGTAAGTTATATAAGATGGATGGATTTAGTTTCAGAGTTGTGTATCACCATATCAGGTTTTTCAGTTGTTGGCATTATGTTTCCGGGGACTGTTCCACCATTGATTCCTTTTCCTGGGAGATCCAAGTATATTGAAATGTTAATATTGTTTTGACTCGCAAAAGAACGAAGTGATTTATCTAGGTATGAGAGTACAGATTGTCGACAAGTAATTATCATCCCTACGAATAGGATAATTATTTTTGTAAGTATAAAAGTTAATCTTTTTACTGGTTAAAATATGCTTACTTTGATAGCATTTGACTAACGCTGTAGTCATCATCAGTCATAATGACGTTTGAATTGAATGTCCACTAGATGTCGTGGGGGACATTGGCGGGTCACTTAATGAGGTCACTGGACCTTGTCCCCCCACTCTTGATTGCAGAATGTTGGACCATAATTTACACTGGTTAGATGAATCTACCTGACTCAATTATTTTTGTTTTAGATAATGATGGTCTGATACATTTCTGTTTAATATTGAAATTATAAATCAAATTCCCTGATGATATTACATAAAAGTGATAGATAAAATCAGCTTCTGTATTTTTCAAGAACAATAAAATCATTTGTTTGACACTATAATCTATATCATAACTAATTAGTAATTAAAATGGTCTTGACACAGAGTATCATAGCTGTAATCTAAGAATGCATTAGAGTGTATGCTACAAACTGTGAATTCCATGGACAATATTAATTATTATCATTTTCAATTCAATAAAGAAATCTTATTAATATAAAACTAAGTCCGAATGTGGAGAGTTGCATCTTCTGCCTGTTCAGGCACAAATTGAATACATGTACAGTATACATGTAATAATAGTAATTGGATCAAAGCTACACTCTATTAAAATTGATGCTAACAATTTTACACCCTTTATAGTCATGAATAGAGACCGATCGCTAAGGATGTCGCTGTCAATAAAATGGGGTCCCGTATAGCTTTAGCATGCATGCACTGTAATGAAAGCTAGCGCCTGCTCAAGCTTTCATTATGGCTAAGCTTAAGTTGACCCGCGCTCGCATTTTACTAGCTATACGAAATGTACATTCTAAACCTGCACTCATGAAAATAAGGTGGTAATATCGAA
>JAVSBT010447792.1:0-10226 GCA_033118115.1 Pharyngocirrus eroticus
ACATTATCAAAAAACCTTGTCTTTGGTCTTCCTCTCTTTCTTTTCCCATAGACAGATCCAAATAAAAGATTTGTTTCAAATAGTGACATCTTACAATGTGACCCACAAAGGCTAGCTTCCGCTTTGTAAATTCTTCAAGCAAGCAGGTGCCAGATACACTATTAACAAATTTAAAGTCACTTTTAGCCTCGAGGCCTCCTCATGTTGGTAATTTGAAAACTTTGACTGATACACTATAATCCTCTTATATATTTTAACAATAGGAGCAGCATAAGTGTTACGCCAAATTGGTTAAAATCTGGCTCACAGTTTATTGTTATTTTTTGACACAATTTGCGAACAATAATACATTATACATTAAATCATTTGTTTTGTTTCTTCTTTATGAATAACTTCCATAGTATCATGCTGCAGTACTGAATTACATTTTTAAGTTTTCAATTGATAAAATAAGATTGTAGAGAAAGCTAAAGGAAGTTTTAAAGTTCCTCTTCAGTTTCTGTCATTTCTACTCCATTCAAATGTTGACTATTGTTTTCTGCACTGATGTTTTGATATCAGCAGGGAATAATTTTCCATGATTTGTGGAATATTAAAAAAAATTGCATTATTTACGATTCAAATTAAGCAAAATTTATAACAAGAAAGATACAACTGCTGATAAAATCAAAAAGCTGCTTAGATTACTGACAGCCTTGAAACAAGATAGTGTTAATGAGCTTGCAGCCCTAAAATATTGGAGAAATTCTATCCAAATTGTGTATTTTCTGAACCACAATTTATTTAAAAAAAAATCTAATTGTATATTTTTATGCTTTCTTTTAGATTGCTGGATATGATAGACACAAGTACTGATGATGGCCCCCTGTTGTTCACAGTGTTCTGCTTTGTGCTGAGAATTTCATTATCCATAGGCTGTTCTGCTGTAGAAACAGCCTCCCTCACATTGGCCACTCAAACATTCCCAGACAACCCAGCAACAGCTATAGTAAGCAGAATATCCTCAGCTCTTTTTTTTGTTCCCGTTTAGCATCCCTTTTTTTTTTAAACTATAAATTATTAAATTTCGCTGGATTTATATTCAACAAATTCTTATTTTTATGCACGAGACATCAAACAAGTTTGTTGACCAATAAAGTTGAGTAATGTTCCTTCCTTCATAGCAAGGCGGAGGATCGAACCCTCAACCTTCTGATATCTAGGTGCATGCTTTGTCCCCAAGCCACCATGCTCCCATCCTTCCTTCATGATATGTCATAATTCTTTCTTTCTTTTCAAGGGTTTACTAGAAACAGCTGTAGGTGTAGGGTTGATGATAGGTCCAGCTCTTGGTGGAGTGTTATATGAGGTATTGTAAATTCTAAAAATGCCTTGAATGGGTACATTTTTAAACTAAACCATATCATGTTATTGCATAGTGTTTTGAGCTTTTTATAATTATAATAGAATAACAAGATTTCCAGATTTAATTTGATATATTTGAACATAAAATGCATTTTCATATTTCTATTTCCTGTTTAGGCTGGTGGCTTTATGGTGCCTTTCATTGCTATGGGTTTATTTATGTTAGTGTGTATACCTATACATATACTTGTGCTGCCTGCTGCGGAGAGTAAGGACTATCATTTTACATAGAATTTATAATTGATTAAGACGAAATTCGTGGGTTGTAGAAAGACTGACAGAATATGTTGTAATTCCACAGGGAATAATTGCAAAACAAGTCAATCTATTTGTGCAAGAATTCCTCAATTCGGTGTTAACACATCCGTTTTTCAGTGAATTTCATGATGTACATAACAAGTTTGGAACAGAACTCTCAAAAAAAATTAAAATTCACAATTGATGTTTTGAGACAAGTCACATAAGGCTGTAACCGTTAAGATATTAATGTTAAATTTTCAAAACGATCCTCATTAACAACTTTACATGATCATTTTTCCTCTGTCATACCTTTTATAACATTTTTTTGATCAGTAATTAAAATGTTTCCAAATCTTTTAATGGAATATTTTGCCCTTTTTTTCCATTTCAGAAGAAGTATATGGTGATTCCAAAGGTATCATGTTAACTCTTTTAAAAATTCCAACCATCAGTATATCGTATGTTGCTGTGCTTTTTGGTGCTTTAATTTGGGTGGTTCTGGATCCCACATTAGAACCACACTTAAGAGATGTAAGTCTTGATTTTTATTTTTCACTTATCACCCAAATCACACAAAAAGATATTTGTTGGAAATAAACAAAGATTTAGAAATGAAAAAATGTTAATAGAAAACTTAGTCTTGCTCTCTTAAGTTTTTGTAAATTTTGACTCATTTTGAATGTGCTGCCCTGTGTAATTTAAGGACATAGATATGTCATTGATACTTGGTCCATAGGCAAAATTTCACTGTTATATCAAAACCACAGTAATACTCTTTGAATATGAATTTCATAAACTTTTAGATATGTCAGATCAAAGATATTTGAAGAATGTTCCTTATTCATTTTGAATTTTTTAAAAAAATCTATATTATACAACCATGAATTTAATACTGATTGTCTTTTCTCCTTTTTTTCTAGTTTAATTTAAGTCCTACTATTGTGGGACTGATCTTCTTGATGATGTCATTTGTTTACGCAGTCCTTTCCCCCTTTATTGGGTGGGCATGTGATAGAATTGTAAGTGTTTTACAATCACTCTAACCTTTTGTCTTTAGGGCTTCGTTTAGTACTATTTGACTCCATACAGTGCCATTTTAATACCTTGATAACATGATTATCACAATTTGTGGGGTGGGCTTTATTTCCAAATGGTCTTTTAGTAATTGTAATATGGGGGCCGGTTTTGATTAACTACTCAAAATTCACTTATCTCCAAAGTTTAACTTAAAGTGTGTTATTTTTGACTACTGAATTATAGGCGAAGTCTTACTTATAGTTATATTTAAGTAGTTAATTGAAACCTGCCCCTGGTGTGTGTTTTTCTCCGAGAGACCTGCAAACATGATAATTATGGGAAAAAAATCATTAAAATAATGACATTGTACTCATGGTAGTGTATTTCTTTTTCAGCCAAATACTACACCAGTGTTGTTTTTTGGATTTATTATTGGGACTGTTGGATGTTTACTGGTTGGACCTTCACCACTGCTAGGCCTTGGGGCATACAAGTAAGATTTTGTTGTAGAAATGACTCCTGTAAAATGAATCCTATGATAATTTAATTAAAAAAGAGAGATGTAATGATTGCATAATAAAAAAGTGAAGGATCATTGATCGTACAATGTACTGAATCAATGTTTACAAAGATATTAATGATAATCTTCAAAAGAGTATGTTGTTTGATGAGAATAGTTTGACTTAAGGTATTAGACCCATAAACCGCTCGGGAAATCGTTTGAGACCTCGGCACTACTCGAGGCACCTGATATGCTTCCGAAAATACACATTCGCTAAACATTTTGGAACTTGGAACTAGACGGGAATAGTTCCAAGGTTCAAATGGCTAGCAAATGTGTATTTTCGGAAGCATACGAACGTACGAGGTGCCTCTAGTAGTGCCAAGATCTCAAACGATTTCCCGAGTGGTTTATGGGTCTAATATCTTAATCCACAATAAATTTGGGATAACGTCACGTTTCTTTTTGTACAAAATTTACTTGCATTTCATGTTTTAAATGTAACAAAGACATTGGGCACATCAAACTGGAGCAAACAATTATTACATCATGGAAAAAGTCTATACAACATAGTTGTTTCCATTGGTCAGTATGAAACCGTTGGAAATAATCCAGTGACCCAATCTGAAAATAAATAATTCTAGCCAAGGAATGGGAATACTCTAATTTTAACCTTTGTACATTTTGCTGTAATTGGTAAGCTCCCCTGATTCTGTTTCTTTTATATTCCAGACCACTTTGGTTGATTTTGATCGCTTTAGTGATGATAGCCATAGCAGTGAGTCTTATAGTGGTGCCAACATTTGACAAGATATTAGATGCAGCAGAGTATGTATTGGTTATAATGTTCCTTCCTTTGTATTGGTATATAAACTCTTAATAATGTCTAAATGATGTATGATTTTTTTAAATTATTACTATATTTTGGGGAGAGGTTGCACGTTTCCACATAAGACAATCAACATTATTATTTATTATTATATGGTAATCCAAGCCCTATAAGGATAGGATGGCAAACATTTTTTAAATTATCTTTTTAATTTGTGGCATATTTTACTAGGTATTTACCTGTGCCGCCGTTGCCCGCGCCACTGAGGGCATAAGAGGTGCTAACCCATAAATGCCCTTCCGCCTGACGCGTCCCACTTGTCTATTGCGTTTTTTAAGGCGTTAACCGTCGTTACTTTTACTGCGCGTGCTGGGAGTGCATTTCATATATTAACCACTTAATTAGTAAAGAAATTTTTCCTGATGTCTAGTCTGCAATGTTTTTTTGTTAACTTAAAGTCATGCCCTCTG
Source organism: Pharyngocirrus eroticus (assembly GCA_033118115.1). NCBI lineage: Eukaryota > Metazoa > Annelida > Polychaeta > Saccocirridae > Pharyngocirrus > Pharyngocirrus eroticus. The sequence continues at coordinate 4,463 of JAVSBT010447792.1, forward strand.
GTGTTATATGCTGACTCATATACATTAGATAATAATTCTGGTGGCGTATTTGAGAGACCTTTATTAGTTTTAAAGGTTTCTATCAGGTCACCTCGTTTTCTTCTCGATTCCAGCGTTGTTAATGACAGGCGTCTTAATCTATCTTCGTAAACCAGACCTCTAAACCCATCGATCAAAGGTATATAGGGTAGTCTGTTCTCCCACAGAGCCCTGGGAGGGGTTTTCAATTCCATTGTTTTTTTCATTATATTATTATTGCCTGAAGATGTAGATGTTATCTAGGAAAATTTGTAAATAACCAAAATGAACTTATCGAGTGGCTTTCTTACTACTTGATATTTACATGTTGTGAGCCCTTGGTTAGAAATTTCTGTTCTATTTACAGCAAAAATGGAATAGAGGATAACCTTAAAATGTATGGAGCCATTGCAGGGATGTGGTCCTGCATGTTTGCATCTGGGTAAGTGGATTAATTTAAAGACTGGTCTGACAGATCGGCCAACCGAATATGACCTAGGAAAAACATAGGAAAAATAACATTTCAAATTTTCCATCTCTATTCTGACTTTGACATGTTTCTTTAATTGCAGTGAGTTCATTGGACCAGTTGTTGCGGGACAACTTGTACAAACTATAGGATTTGGATTGTCTATGACATACCTAGCAGGGGCTGCTGGATTAATGGTGAGTATAGATAGTTTTACAAACATTTTTCAAGGGGAACTAAATGTAGGACAGTTATAAGTAGGTTTTAATTTGTTATGAGTAAAATGATATGATATCCATCAGGCCTTTCCAGCTGATTTTACTGATGTGTTGTAACTTTATATAATTATGTCTTATTTTCTCGTTTTTTATCAGTCACTAGTGATATTGATTTTGTGGATATATGAATGCAAAAAAGAAAGAAAAGAAAAAAGTGAAAAAATACTTTCAAAGCAACAAAGCGAGACGGAAGTAAGTAGCGATGAGGATTCAACAGACCCCGCCAACATCGTAAGGAAAAGTTGGGCTGACAAAGACCCTCTAGGAAACTCGTGCAAAGTGAACCTGCAATGTGCTTATAGTGACACAGAAGCATCTAATAGAATGAGAGAAGATCCAGAAATGACTTTTGGAAGTTTTACCTCTGCCACAGGAAGCTATGGAACTTTTAATTCAGATCATGTAAGAACTAATACAGATAGTTCAATGGAAAGAACGTTCCACTCCCCTACCTCCTCATTGGATTAGGATGTAGGTTATGTCGTTTATTAAGTGGTGACTTAAGATGGTGTCCCTACCCCCCACCCCTTTTTTTCAGTATTAAAGAGCATCATTGTCAAGTTAGGACCTCATAGTCCAAATGGCAGATATAATAGAGTCCATCACATTACGGATATTCTTTGGTTTGAAATTATTGATATCGAATGATATCCATCTAAGATTTCAGTGAGACTGATTGTTTGAATTTAAGCAGAATAGAGGTCCATTTCAGTTTCAAAGGTGAACTTTCAATGATGAACTTCACTATCAACGCACAGGACATAAGATTTAGATAATGCATTTCACCAGTGCTCAGAACACCAAATTTGCCTTTAAGTTGTGCATTTGGTCACTTCAAATAGCGCAGTTAGCAATAACAAATCTATGCACCAAAGGCAAGTTGATGCTTTTTGTAATGGAACATCAAATTGTATCTGGAACTGTCTAATTCTAAACAAGTCTGAGCACACAAAGACCAGTCTCAGATTGACCTGGGAACAACTTCCAGTAGAGATCAATCTCTGATAATAGTGATTGGTCTACATGTGAATCCTATATTGTAATTGTATATCTGTTATCAAATGAAGCTATCAACACTGTGATACGTGTATTTCCAGTGAAAAAAATAGAGATGGACTCCATGGGGTGGAAGGGGGGGGGGGGCTGCTGTAAGTTTTTCAGTGATTTTCATCTTTTCGTGAAAAGGAGAACTACATAACATGATGTGTTTTGAAACAAATGCTATATATACAGCTAGTCAAGTCTAAGTAAATAGCAAGTTAAACAAACAAAAAATACGAAAGTCTATTAGCAAAAAGGTTATTGGTTCCAAGATCCATATGTAGAATAAATTATTTAACTTTGAAACAAATGTTAAGAGATGATTTTCTCACCTCACAACGTTTCTGCCTTCACAAACGTCTGCCGTAAGATTTTTTTGTGGGCTGAGATATATACCAAAGTTATGTATGTTTTGGAAATGCTTGTGTATGTAAAGTTTATTTATGAATAAATTTGTCATTTGTCATTTACAAATGACTTTAAAGGATGAGAGACGTTGGGAAATATATATAAGATTATGGCTTACTTTTGCTACTAAACAAATTGAACCATTACCTAAGTCCTTTGGTAAAATTTAGAAAACTTTTTGTTATCTTGAGGTCTGATGTTTCAAATCCTAGTTACATTTTGTAACTTGTAAACGCAAGATAATTATTAATATTAATATCATTATTTGATATATTATTTTTGAACTATTTTAATACTTCTAAACATTCCATTTTATCAAAACAAACAGGCGATTCAGTGGTTAACATACTTAATCAAGAATCCAGCTTAAACCAATGGCATCAGTTCAAATCCCTCTTGAGGCAATATTTTACTGGTCAAAAGTGAATTTCAGCTGTCTCTTTTGTGTATCAGACTTATCTGGCTTATTTCCCTATCTAGAATAATGATTAAGATTTGATTCCATACTTGCATGTATTCATATTTGTGGATTTTCAATTCTTCAGTTGTCTGAGTCAGTCAATTCTATGCAAGAATATGATGATGCACTTTTGTCAATATCAATTATCATGTATGATATGAAAAAGTAAATGTTGTTGGAATTTTTAACCCAAAAGTGTGCAAGAAGTGTATATGTTGATGAGAAAATGATCAATAAATTCTGCTATTGCATAAAATGATTCTGGTTTTGTATCATTTTTACAAGAATATCTATTATAATAATGATAATACAGAGGATTTATATAGCGCATTTACTAACTAGTTGTCATTCAAAGGCGCTGTTAGAGACAAACAAAAACATAACCCCAAAAAACCTTACCGTTATCAAAAAAGTCACACTGTAAAAAGCACTGCCTTTAACTTTATAAAGTAACAATTTCATTTAACCTTTTTTTAGATGTAAAAGTTCATGAATGAATAGGAGATGCCTTTCGATAATATGGTGTGTTTAGGCCATCAGTAGACTGTCTTTCAATACTCCTGGCCCATCCATGAAATATTTTAGGATTGGCCACATGAAATTGATGTGTACATCCATGCTTACATACTCATATATGTTTTCAAAAGTCATTGTGGTTAAGCTGTACTAATCAATTTTGCATGAAAAGCGCCATCTGGTGACGATTAAAAATTTAGTTTGGAATTATAATAGCTATCAATTGTTTGTCCAAGTAAATCCTTAGAAATGCAACATAAAAGAGACCCCAGATCAAACACTTTCCCAAGATACTGGGACTTAGACTTATAGACAACTGGAATTAGTCACTTATAGACAACTGGAATTAGTCATAACCCACAGTTAATTGTATTATGGTTCTATTCTTCTAACCAACAATGTATATTTACAAACCTACAGAGATTTTGCTTGATTCAGTTGAGTTAATTTGATAAAAGGGCAACATTAAAATGGGTTGGTTACATCCATCAACCAACTAAACAATTTGGAATGGCCTAAGTCGTTTTTAATAACAATGTTGTAAAATTGACTTCTCTGCATGTTAAAGATCTACATTTTACATTCATATTGATTACTAGTTGTGTTGGACAAATCTTAGAGAAAATGAAAACAGGATGATATAATTTAAGAATTGAGTGAACACAAGAAAGGTTATAATTCATGATACTTTTATTGCAACAATTTGTTTCGTTGATTTTTAAGAGGAAGTACAATATTTGAACAATGTAACAGTAAACAGAATGTTTAGTTTGGCAGTAATACAAATATCACATTTTACAGAAATTATCATAACAATTCTTACAACATAGTTCATTGTAGTACACTGTCAGAAAAAATGATAATCAGTGGTAAAATGGAGTCGAAACTAAATTCAGTGTCAACTCCATTCATAACAATACATATCATTATTTGTTAACAGTGTAACTGTAAGGGATGATTTCTAGTTGTTGCGATTTCCATGATATTTCTTAATATTGAAGAAATTACATTATTCTTACAGATGTGTAATAACTCTAGAAAATACCATTACTAAAAGCACTTGTAACATATTAAATGATGAATTAAAGAGTTCCATGGCAAAAAACAGTATGTATAGAGTTTCACAGTCTATACACACTATGTATAGAGTTTCACAGTCTACACACTATGTATACAGTTTTACAGTCTACACACTATGTATAAAGTTTCACAGTCTACACACTATGTATACAGTTTCACAGTCTACACACTATGTATACAGTTTCACAGTCTACACACTATGTATACAGTTTCACAGTCTACACACTATGCATAAAGTTTCACAGTCTACACAGTATGTATAAAGTTTCACAGTCTACACAGTATGTATAAAGTTTCACAGTCTACACAGCATGTATAACGTTTCACAGTCTACACAGTATGTATAAAGTTTCACAGTCTACACAGTATGTATAAAGTTTCACAGTCTACACAGTATGTATAAATTTTCACAGTCTACACAGTATGTATACAGTTGAATAGTCTACACAGTCTAGATTGTTAACATGTTTACTGATATGACAGATTGTAAACTCATCATGACATATTTTCTTCATCAAATGTCTTATTTCACAATAATTATGGTGAGAAGGTCATCATTCATGCACACAATATTTTGCCTTTATATTACCCCTATTTTTTTCAAGGAGTTTAAATTTTATGTTCCTTGTATTTTTTGTGAAGGTTCAACACACAAAGCTGATCTATTTTTTTTCCCCAACAAATTTCAATGTATTACAGTCCGATAGTATAAAAGCTTTATTTGCTTCACAGTGTCATGATTCTTCAAACATGACTGCAATGATTAAGCTGGGCAAAAGTCAATCTAAAACATGCCCCCAATGAAATAATATTGGATTATAGAAAATGTTTATGCAGTTCTGCTTTAACATACTGAAACAGAGTTTAATTTCAAACTGTATAATTATGATGTAAACCAGTGCAGAAAATGGATTTTTTTTACAAAATACAACATTCCTTAGGGAGCTGGTACCATTGATCACAATTCAAAGTGGGGGCCTTAGTTTTAATGAGCATTTAAGATCAACTGAGGTGTCATAAATCAGATCACCCAAGATCAAGACTAACAGCATTTTTACATAGCCTTAGAGGAAACAAAAAAACTCTCAGAACCCTCGATTCCAAGAGCATTAGAAATTGGAAAAAATATACAGCTGTAGGCAAACAATGCCAGGCCACAGGACCTTCCCAGCAGACACACAACATTTAATCAACGTTATATTGTGTCCTAGTGGACATTCCAGCTAGGATCCAGCTAGGTCCCAGCTAGGACCCATTTTAACCTTAGTTTTGTCCCAGTGTACAACACATATTCTGACCACCAAGAAAACACAGGACCTAGTTGGGGCCATGCATTCGGGCATCAACTGTGTTGGTAATGGGGCCTAGCTGGGAGTTAATTAGGATACACACTTGAACCCAACATAGAGCAGGTCCAATTCAGTTTGCCCTATTTTGTCCTAGTGGACATTCCAGCTGGGATCCAGCTAGGTCCCAGCTAGGCCCCATTTTAAC
>JAVSBT010447814.1:0-10222 GCA_033118115.1 Pharyngocirrus eroticus
TGCCCGGATTCGAACCGAGGACCTTCTGCATGGAATGCCAGCGTGACAATTCAAACTGACACTCTACCCAGTCAGCCTTCAAATCAATTGATGCAAACCAGCAGTCTTTTGTCATTAAAAGACATTGCTGTGTGGATTGTCTCCATTTTGAAATAATGGTATTCCACATAAACCAAGTCTTTCAAGTTAAGAATCATTTTGAAAGTTTTATCTTGTTTTTGACGTAGAAAAATGTTGGACATATAATTTATATTAGACTTCAATAACACAGGTTCAATGACCTTTTTCTGAAGTAATTTGTCAATCTCAATTGAAATTATGTCCTTTTCCAGATATTCAAAACATATGGGTTTCTTTTAAGTCACTATATTTGGTGGAGTGACAAAATCTATGTCAACTCCTTTGACAGTTTTTAGCACCCACTTATTGGATGTTATTTCTTTCCAGTGACATGGTTGTTTTGCTATTTTCCCCATCAAAATTATCTGGTCTTCTTGTTCTTGTATTGGCCTTTTTCTAAAGAAAGGTTTACCTTGATTTTGGTTTTTTGAATGTTCATAGGGCTTGCTGTAAGGGTAGCATCTTTGTTTAGTTTAATTATAATTGCTCCTATAAGTTGTGGGCAATACTTTCTTTGATTTCATTATCCCTTTTAGGGTTTTGTCAAACTCGTTTCAATAAAGGAAACCAGTTGTTTGGGTTTTTAAACAAACCATTTCGTTGCTCATGGTAGGCTTCATAAAATCCTTCCTGACCTCGCTCATGTCTTTGAAACCTTGGACGCAAAATTTAAAGATGTCGCTTGTCAGTGACATAATTATTTTTGCTTCCATTGATTTTCTTTTTTGGCTTTTAAAACAGTATCCATCAACTTAAGTAATGCAACTAAACTTTTTTGCTGAAAAGTTTGATTTTTCCTGCAATTTTGCATTTGTTAGCGGGGAAACCTTTGAAATTTGAGCCCAAACTTTTCGTTTACTCTAGGGGTAACCAAAAGTGGACAGTGCTTTGGTTTTTGTTTTGTTTTTATATTTTTTCACCTAGAGTGGATTGTACATTTATATTTTCAAGGTTTATATCCTGTTCCAAATTAGAAATCAGGATTTTTGCAATCTCATCTGTCACTTTTGGTCCACTATCTTCCTCTTTCTTATAAAGTGATATCAAGTCACCCAGAATATCATCCGCTGAGTTTGACCCCCCCTTAAGATGTAAGCATGTTATCCAATAGTTCTATTGGATCTGCATTTGAACCATCATCATTATGATAGAAGTATCTTGCTGTGGCCTTATAGTTTGTTGGATAGATTGCAGAGTATTCATTACTGTATCCAAATATTTTGCAATCCCTTGGGCATTTCTAACCTTGTTGGTTACAGAAACACATGCACCATGTGCTTTAGACATTGGAATTAAGTCCTTCACGAGGATCTCATGTCTTGCCATTGAAAATTGAGTCCTACACGAGGATCTCATGTCTTGCCATTGAAAATTGAGTCCTACACGAGGATCTCATGTCTTGCCATTTAAATTGAGTCCTACACGAGGATTTCATGGCTTGCCATTGAAAATTGAGTCCTACACGAGAATCTCATGGCTATCATCTATGGGGTTTCCTATGGGGTCCTTGTAAGGATCCACTTATTTGAGTCTATACTGACAATAGCATTGTCCAGTGACTCAGCAGAATTTCTTTCCATGCTGATATGTTATAGAATTTAAATTCTTCAAATATAAAAAGAAAACCCAAGGAGTTTTAACTTACCACAAATATTTTTTTCTCTGGCAACTGTTATAACAAGATAACTTGTAAATGTATATGTCCAAAGGTTGATTGATTTTATTCTGTAATGAAAATTCCAGATCACATGTGCATCCAAAATGTATCACACATTTTCCAAAAAAAACCCGAATAATTCCTAATAACGAACAATGGGATCCTTTCCCAATTTTCCCCAATGATGCACAGAATTTCCTTCAATCAATGTCACAAAATCCAACACACAAACTCTAATATTAACTATGATATTAATAATATAACTTTCTCTAAAATAAGACTATAGACTACTCTCTTTGAAACTGATGCTTAAACTGATACTCAATCTACTGACTGCCTCTCTCATGGGATTCCCTCAGTACAACCATGTAACTTGAGGAAGAATTATTGTTAACAATCATACATCTATTGCAAAATTATTGTTATTTGTTGAATGATTTATTGCAGAACCCAAGTTACATATAGTCGTTTTCTATAAAATCTGTGATTAAAAAAGTGTGCACTTCAATTGAATGAAATGATATATTGTGACACCCCTTTTTCAGTAGATAAGTGTGTCATATCAAATGCTTTTAAATCCTTTATGCAATTCACATTATAAGTAAAACAGAATAAAAGGGTGCTGGTATGCAGATACTTCAAATTTGTGGAATCTATTATAATACATACTTTACTATAGAAATATTTAAGTTGATAACTTGTACACACAAATTTATGGGGTTTTTGTTTTAAAAAATACGCCAAAAACAGAATACATTATGATCAACAATGTACAATAAATCTATAAACCCCCTCCCATCATGTATATGGAACAAATAATTTATAACAAATAAAGGATCATTTCATTCATATCAATGAAAAAGAATAAAGTCTTAATTTGGTTTGAAACTGAAAAATTGAGGTTTCAAGAAATATTTTTAGTTTAAAGAATTAGAAAAAGATAATACATGTAATATTGTGCGTGAAAGTATAGGGAAAGATATGGGAGGCAAAGGTATCCCATGTAGTTAAGGGGGATGAGGGTCTTATTTCTTTCTTTGATATGCACGAACATATGTCCAAAATTATGATTTTCAATAAAAAATCAAGCTATAAAGGTTTATATTTTTGGCTGAAGGACATCCTCTGCCACAGTTTACTAAAATTTATCTGCACTTGATTTAACATACAAAAAGGGAAAAATATTTTTTGTTCATTTTCTAGGCACATGGAGATCTTTAAATTTTACGATATTAAAAAAACAAAAACATCATCTTTTAGAGCATTTGAAGTGATAAAAGTAACTGAAAAATAGGCCATTTTGATAACCTACAATTTTCAGCCAACTTTTGTCATTTCAACAGCCACAAATTTCTTTTGAAACGAGCTATATTCATAAAAAATCAAGATACTAAAGCCATAAGCATCTTCTAAAAGATGTTGTGTTTGGTTTTTTGATATCTCAAAAAATTAAAATGTGCATGTGGCTTGATTTTTTGTTCTTAAATATCTTTTCTTTGATGTTTATTTATATATTATGTTAAATCAAGTGCAAATAAATTTGATTGACACCAAACTATGGCTAACAATACTAATCTATGTGATTATAATTCATTACAAAAAACAATATTGAAAAGTCTTTCATGAACTCCAGTTTGCTCTATACCATTCTTTTGCTATGACCCCTGAGTTGTTCTAACAATCAATCATATACCAACCAAGCTTCATTTGCATATTTAAAGTTACAGATCTGCAAGCAAGATTTCCCATGTTAAATTCCCATAGGAAATTTTTAAATGTCTGTTTCAAACTTATTTTCGGACAAAAATCATTTTGTAAATTAAAGATTAGTTATCAAATTGACTGCAGTCAAATATGTGAATGGTATTTTTTGGAAATTATATATTTCAGCTATGTTTAATATCAATAAACCATAAGTCTATATATACGACATAGACTGTATGTAACTTGTTTGCAATCATTCAAAACTTCCTCATAACTCACCCATGACCGATTCAGGTTTATGCTTGGGTTGACAATTTAACTTTTTTTCCCTATTTCACTATAAAGGTATTGTACATAGTAGAAATGCTTTCAGAAATTAGACTGCCTTACAAGTTATACGATGAGATGGAATATTCTTAATTGTTGTTGTTGTTGTTGGTTAGGTAATAATTTCAATTGAGAATTCTCTCCTACAATACAGAAGTTCAATTCATTAAAAACGAGGTTTGATAAGACAAGTATAATCATAAAGAGTATTTGTGGTTTATGTTCAATATTTGAAGCGGGTTTCTTCACATTAAAAGCAATATATAAGTGTGCATCAAAACAGGAAGAAAAAAACTGCAGGCTTGAGTTTTTGAAAAAACCCACATATTTAACCCTTTCATGTACAAAAATAAAAAGTTATTTTAAGCACTAGTGGAATTTTTTAAATCAATTTTTAATATATAAAAAGTGTACATGTAGTGTGTCGGGAAATCCCCAACAAGTCAACCATGCATTTAAATACAGGTTTAAAACTCTTAAGGGTGCCTTTTTATACACATCAAATCAAAAGCCTTCTTCATATTTACATGTATATTAATCTTGGATAACTCTTAGTTTTTCATTTCTTAGTGGCGTCAGTCTCAGTCCATTTGACCTTGTGGCCTTGATAGTGCCCTCTGTCAGGTATTTGTTGTTTATCTACATTGCAATCAACTCATTTTGAGTTAAATGGTTTCTTGAATTAATCAATTGGCTTCTCCTTAGGGTTAAGCCTAAAACACAAATCCCGGATTTTGTCTTGTGCCGCACTTTTGTTACTTATGTTAAGTATACATATGTTTATAAAAGCCATGTGCTGAACAAGTGTGGCTGAGTAATGCAATAAATGGGCTGTAACCATTCGATATTATAACAATCATTTTAATATGAAACTACAGTAGGAAATGAAAAAGTATCTACTTGTCTACATGCTGCTGTAAGGAACACTCATAAAGTGAAGGAGACGTTGTGATGACCTTGGGTTAAACTGTTTTGTATTTCCAATATTATTATGGTCCTCTGCATTTCAAAGAGGCGTAACAGTGTATTTCTGAGGGGTTGGGAAAGGTCACTGAACATTTCCTTAGAGTCTTATATATAGTCATTAAAGCGTGGCTCTGAGAATAATAATAATGTTTGTACACCATTGCAAAAAAGTCTTTTACCTTTCAATATCCATTATTAAACAAAGCATTACAATATGTTATGATTTAAACAAAATATTGAAATGTCTTTATTCACTTTAAATGAATTGCACTTGTATCCAATTTGCACACAGACCACATTCTTTTGAGTGAGTCTTTACTATAAAATTTGTTATTCGCTATAAGATTTGTATGTGGTAGGTTTGATACTGTACATTTATCTTTTATAAGAATTATAACATAAACTATCATTGTACACTTATTTGACTTAAACTTATTGGAAAAGTGCTTTTCACAGTGTGACTTTTTAATAACCATAAGGTTTAACAGTGCCTTTGAATGACAAGTAGTTAGTATTAAAAGGCGCTATATAAATTCTCTGTATTATTATTATTATTATTATTATTATTATTATTATTATTATTATTATTATTATTATTATTATTATTAAAAGTTAAAATACATCTAGAATATAGCTTTTGATGTACATATACATTATCTAAAAGTCATTGGAATCCTCCCCACCCACCAATATATCTCATATGTTGAAATTCTCATGTTCATATTTTTAATTACATGTAGCTAAATGCAATGTTTCTTTGGAAATGTTCTCCTTTTATAATCCAATTTCCAAAACAAGCTTTCCTGATAATTATATTTCACATTTTGAAGTTTGCGTAGGCATCATTCTGTTGTATGTATTCCACTGCAAAGTTATGTAAGAACTTGTATTGTTCCTAAAAATCAAAGCAACATTAAATTATGTATTCATTTTTTTGTCAACCTTTATATCAAACAATGAAAATCAAACACTTTATAAGTTATTATAACATATAAAGTCAAGAAAATTATGATAATATAACATAATATTATTCCAGGTGATACATAACAGAGGAACTCTTCATTCAGAAAAAAGTTTGAGTCTGATAATGTTTCCTCTAGGCCCCAAAACATCTTTGAAGTTATAAAAAGATGTGTGTCAAATGAAGTATCCCACTCTCCAAATGGCCAAATTGCCTCCATATCAATTCTAGCCTCTAAAGAATAATTGAACCAAATACATACCAGTGATGTAATGATCTGTGGCCTTGCTACCCTCATGAGTTTAATAGCACTGTAGATATTGAAATCTCTGTTAATTTTCAATTGCTCCAATATGTAGTTTGCCACACAGAACACCCCACTCCTATCATTTCCATTCCTGACAAAAACCCACCATATCATGCCATTACAACATTTTTGATAGATATATTCATACAACGTTAATAAAAAACAAGAATTATAAAATTGATAAATGCTAATCATAAAAAGAATTTGATGAAATTTTTTCATATATACATGAATTTCACAAATGCTTAGAGAAAAAAAATGAGATAAAAGGTATATCATAACCTACATGCAATGTATTACTATGGTGCTGTTCTTGGTTTGCTGTTGCCAGCTTTGCACTATATCCATTATTGTGAGAAAGGAGGAAGCCTCAGGCAAAGATTTAGTTGAATTCCAAGCACAGAGATGAAACTGCTTCACAGTGAGACTTTCTGCACCCTGGGTGTAAAAGGTTGATAGAATCAGAATCATTCTTATTCAAATTTCAGAAAGGCCACACATGTAGTCATAGATTTAAGATCAAATATTTTTGTTTGAAATAAATGATCTTACTTCTTTAGAGATCTTAAGCTCCCTTGTAGTGACACTTCCACTGGGGTCCTTCTCTGTGTTCACCAATTCCACTTGCAGTGGTCCATACTGCAATGGAGTGTCATCCTCCGACCAATAGGGCTGACAAGACTGCAATGAAGAGAAGTTAGGAGAGTCATGTTTGACACCATTATGATATTTCAAGAAGTTAGTACTCATTTATTGTCTTTAATGTACATCACCAATAATAGAAAACTAGTGTGGTAAAATTACATACCTCATCATTTGAATCCATGTCATTCAACATGACAATAGTCTTGAGTTTGTGATCAAACATCAGCCTCCATAGATCTGGTATTGTATGGGGAAGGGGCATCTGGGTCATTATATAGGCATCGGCCTTCTCATAACCCTATAGGATAAAAAAAAGTATTTCATTGTTTATAGTAATAAATTGTAGTTTTTTAAATGTTGTAATTATGAACCAAATAGAATTGTATAATTGTTCAAAAAGACTATCACTTTTTTAGACTTACATCAACATAAGTAGCATTTATATAATCTGTTCCTCCAGGTACTGTTGGGAGAGTTTCACCAAGTATAGGCCTCAAACTATTACCTAGATGTGTATGGAGAAATAAGGGTAAAGTATTTTAATTCAATAACTGTCAAGGGTCGACATAAGGATTTTTTTTATTTAATTGCATACTATGTACCTTAAGTACAGTGTAATGTAATTTTGTTTGCAATTTTTATTACTTATTATATTGCCCATTACAAAACTGGGCATATATTTATCTATTGACAAATGACTAGTTTTTGATGTGTTTACTTTAAAATTCGTCCATCTTTTAAAAAATATATTTTTTTAAAGAAACATGCCATATATTTATAAAGAATAAACACACATTATGAAAAAAAACTTTTATCCTGAAATATGTAGCAAATTTTAATATCCTTTTTCTGAATACATTTCAAATTAAAGTGATATAACCTGGAATAATCTGTAAGTCTCTGTTTTTGGTTTCATTTGATGGCTGTATTCCTGCAAAGTTCTTGTTCATAACTGGGGGTCTATATTTTTCTAGAACCTAATAAATATCATCAGAGTATCAAATACTTTATTTTTTATTGTTTTTGTGATTATCTTCACATCTACTATGCATGTATACATGATCGAAGTTGTACAAGTAAACAATACCAGTAGAAATTGATGCTATGCGATTTTGGGACACACATTGTGTCAGTTATCATACAATGCTGCATGACGAAAAAATGAAAGAATTATGAAAAATCATGACTTAATAACCTTGAATTGTTGTTGCATTGGAGTCATATTCAATGCAGGGTCTATAATGGATATTTTTTTCATAACATCTTCAATTCTTGAACTGTTTATTGTGGTATCCCCGCATTCTGTTGCCTCCAAAACAGCTTTGTAGGCAAATATGTACTGTTGCTAAAAAAGAAAGAAAAGGAGCTTGGGCATTATATCAACAAGTCCTATTTTGATATGAAAAATCCTTTTGAATAAATAGTTATTTTTTTTAACGCCAATGATGACTATTTACCTCAGTTTGTATCATGTCAATTCTTTCTTCTCTCATAGCTCTTATACATCCAAGAATATCAACATCTCCTTCCTTTTCTGCCTTGTCTATGGCATGATCAATGGCTATGAATGTTCCAGTCCTACCTACACCAGCACTGGAATAGAGAGATACAACAATATGGATGTTACACGGGTAACACCAGTGATGGGTCTAGAAGTATACTATATAGGGAAGAAGAGGCATTTCAGAAGTCCTGTGGCTCCACCTAGCATCAAAGGCCACACCCACGTACATTTATCTCACCATAGACTTAGTTATACATGTTTTTCTTGATGTGAATGTGTTATCATGAATAGGTATATATCTATAAGAATCTAAATCTAATTCATAACACAACACAAGAAGTAGACAGAAACTTGCACCTCCTCTAGTTAGAACAGAACGTTTTAAAAACTCTTTTGTAAACTGGTGCCTTTTTAATAATTGACATCTGATCTTAACTGGGAAATTAATTTTAAATAACTGAAATACACTTTTAATACCCAAGGACTATTTATTCTTTTAACTAGTGCATTTTTAAAAAAGAAATTGAACTGTATGTCATTCAACTTTTAGTTGCGAAATAAAGTATTATTATTTTAAAGAGGCAGCTGATGTTTTTATTTGCTAAAACTGTTTAAGGCCTCTGCCTTCTATTGCCTAGTATTTTACAGTTACCTGCAATGTATGACTAAGGGCCCCTTAGCTTCACTGTCAAAGGATCTGATCCTGTGATGGAATTCTAGCAATGATGTAGCAGAATAAGGAACATCATGGTCTGGCCAAGTTGTGAAATGGAAATGTCTCACCACAAAAAATTTATTCTGAGGATAAAAAATAGATTGAGCTATTTGTAAAATATCAATTGCTTTTTTTTTTTAAATGTGATTGAATATTTTAAAGGTTACAGAGATGTGTTATGTGAAATACATGTTTGTGTCATGAAATATTTATATTCAAGCTAGCCTGCTTTTCTATTTTTTTCTTGCTTACAACAAGTAATACATTAGTTTTGTTACTACATTAATAAAACACAGATAAATACCTACCCCCTTTTTGACTGATAGAACACTAGTTGTAAAGTTTGCCAACTTTTCAGCTGATGTAGATTTGACAGTAAAGACCCCTGCTTTCAATGTCTGGCCTACAGTTTCTGGCCAATATTGGGCACATTTGACCTATAAAAGTAATATAAACAAAGGCTCTATCAAACATGATCTGTACTATTCTACGGTTTTATCTAATAACAATTAGAATTTAAATGAGGTACACCTTTAATACCCATAGTACATTTTTCATAGTTTTTCATTAGTCTTTCGAGAAATATCTGGAAGCAAACTTCATTTTACTCCCTTTAAATTGCAATGTGTTACTTCTACTTTACCTTTGCGTTTTCTATAAGATTTGTGACCATAACTATTCTGTTTGCCTTGACTTGCCAAATCATTTTCCAAAAATCTTCAACAGTCTTCTTCTTGGGACCTATAAAATAAAGGAAAGTACATTCAAATTATACATTAAATCAACAAATTATTATTTATCAACTGTTTATCAATTAATCATAAAGCCATAAATATGTCTGTGTACTAACCTTGTGATGCAATGTATGCCTTATCAATATTGTTGTAACCCTACAAAAAATGTAGTAAATGAAGACGTTAAATATACAAACAACATCTACAGCAAACATCAAAGTAATATTCTAGCATACATTTTATTTGTACCTTCTTTATTTTTAATTATAATAATTATTGATATAAAATAAAGTAACTTACTGTGATATAGTTTGCATTGATATAATCTGAAAATTCATCACCTTCATCTTTTTCAAGGATAACCCTTGTGTGGTCATCTAAAATAACAAGTAATATTTTTGTGTTACTTACAGTTACAATGAGCGTGTAGCCGAAGGCTGTCCAACGGGCGATAATAGGCTAGTTCGGTTGCTCTGTCAAAATATTCTCTAAAATACCATTAGCCTCCATGCTAAACCACGGAAGATAAATAATAGTAAAAGTGGTTAAATTATGAAAATAATTGCGGAATAGACACTATAA
>JAVSBT010447825.1:0-10222 GCA_033118115.1 Pharyngocirrus eroticus
TAACACCCTGTTAAATAAAGTCGTTTGCCTGAAGATAGTAATGTCTGTATTGACTTCCTTTGCTACAATTTTGAGGATGTAACCAAGGGAACCAGGCACTCCAGCAACAGGGGGGACGATGTATTCTGTCCCTAGCATAGCAACAGGGGGTATGGAAGACACCATATGATCAATATCACCTCCTAACATTCCACTTGGATGACCAGCATATACAGCTATAGGTTTATCAGAAGTGACCTTAAACCCAGTGACATCGTCACGTTGTGATCCATACCATGCATAAGTATCAAGTTTATTAAGAATGATTTGTACTGCTAATGCACTACCACCACCAACCATTGGTTTAAAGACTTTTACTAAAGAGTTGTTTTCAGTTCCAACAATTACAAAACCACTTTGAAGACCATATTTGAAAAATGCATAATCTATTATAAGGAACTCGGTGCTGTCAAGACCAACATGAATCGCATTAAAGCCATCAACTGTACCATATCGTACATTACCTCCTTGTACCCATATGTCATCTGTAGCATTCACTAAGATACCTTGCTGTGTGACTGTAGCATTTAGGCTGACTCTTGCTTCCACTGGGATGTCTTCCACATGCTTGTGACCTTTGGGTCCAATGCTGTATGTCTTGTCATAGGGCGGCTGTCTACTATAGATGTGTACTGTTGTAGCATTCTTTGTACTTATCAGTAGACTATTCTTGCCAGCATTGTCAATATTTTTCAGAAAAGCGATGTAATACACTGTAACAAATGAAAAGAATATAAATATTTTTATCATAATCACAATGTGCCATATGTGCAAACTATTCCCTATCTGAACTCATTCACTCCTTTATTTGTTACCATGTCTAATTGTTTTGGCAAGCAATGTGACACAGTCTAATGCTCCTCACACCAAATACTGTTAGTCTTGTCTACACACTGTATGCCCTAATTGTTATGCCTTAAAAGGTCTGTGTGATATTTTGTATTTTGTTGTGTGTCTGTATTGCACATTTTCTTTCTTAATCTTTCTCTTATCTTAACTTAATTACTATCTAAGAAAATAATCTGAAGAAATAAGAAATGTAGTTATACCCTTACCTAAAGACAATGTATTTTTTTCCAATGGCGTATTCTTTTATTTCATGCCATCTAATAATATTTGAGTCGATCCACTCATTTAAAACCAAGGATAATAGCATTATACAAACCTTTATAACCTTCCGCAGGAAAATTAAGTGTAGGAACCGACATATGTGGATTGTCTGTTGTCTGTAGTTGACTCGATGACACTGAGGTTTGTGAGGGGTCTGTAACCTTTGACATATCTTGGGTATACTCATTACTTTTTTCATCTTGTTTTGCTTTCCATTCTAGGATTTCAGTCACATTGTCCCACAATGATTCTAGATTTTGGAGTTTTTCCTCATTTTCATCCAGTTTCTGTTTATATTCTTCCAGTTTTATCTCATTTCCATTCAACTGTTGTTCATTGACATCAAGTTTTTGTTTATATTCTTCAAGGGCTTTCTCATTTTTTTCCAACTTTTGTTTGTATTCTTTAAGTTTATCTGCATTTTCTCTCAACACCTTCAATACCCAAGGACATGAATTAAAACAAACATCTCCATTACTATCTGGGGATGAGGTTGATTGCCCTTCAATCTGTTGCAGAAACAAGAAGGAGACAACCAAAATCTGCAGAAACTGATACATTCTTGTAGAACCTGTTGAATTTTGAAAACATATTTCTTTGATCTGTAATATTGTTACTGTGACGTATTACTATTAGAAGACTTCAATAGAACGGTTTCGGGTTGCTTGGGTTATGAAACACGTTAACGTTAACGTGAACTTTAGTTAGTAGCCCAAAGCTACCTAACCTGATGAAAGCAGGTTTCGGGTCGTGAAAACTTGCTTAGGCTTGTAAATCTAGCATATAAAATCCACTACGTGGCTTTGAAAATATATCATAAAACAGATGATCGATCTGCCGATTGTCAACTACTTTCGATAAAATTGATGATGCATTTAGATATATGTGAGTAACACAATAGCTTACCATAAGACGCGCTTGTAGTATAAATGGGATAGCCTCTTCGGTTTCTCGAGAAAAAAACCACAACACACCTTGATGAAGTAGCTAACAACCTTACTAACTTAAACGTCTATGTGTTCAATAACACTAGTGACCCGAAATCTCTCTATTGTAACAAGCTTAATATGAGACAATATAACTTGAAAGTAACATAGCTGATAAGAGAAGTAACTTAGTAAGGCTGTAAAACAAACAAAGTAATCTAGTTATAAACGTTTTTGAAATTTCTATTCATATTAAGGATTCTTACCTTTCAAGTATCGCTTAGTATTCTTTTCAGATTCCATTTGTATATTTATCTTCACATACTGAAACCAGTGTCTATTTCAAATCACGTTGAATCAGCGTTGGTGTACAGTGTGAAGTTTTTTTGAGTCAACATGATTTTAACAGACCAATTTCAATACAATCACTTCCTAATGGGAAATCCAAAATAAGCTTTTGACCAGATTGGCTGTGTCACAGCTAGATAGACATAGATTCAGATTATTTGAAAGTCTTTTCTTTTTTTTTATTAAAAATATAGATTTATTTCTCATGTTAAGCTACGGTCACACTTGCTCAAAGAAGGCCGTACAAACTGTTTTTAAGTTGAACGTTAGAAACTACATTCTTATAAGTCGTTCGTAAGAAGAACGTAAGTTGAACGTAAGAACGCCACAAGAAATGGTCCAAAAGTCGTACGTATGTCGTTCTTAGAGCAATTATGACCATGTTATGTTTTTATATTACGGCGGGCTTATATTAATCCGCGTTCATAGATCGTTCTTAGGTTCATAGCAAGGTCGATGGTCATGTCAAAAATTGTCTACACACGCCGTAAAAAACTACGTTTCGTATGGCAACCGTACGAACCCCGTAAGAAGACCGTAAGAAACTATGCCCCCTCTATGAATTACATAATTCATATTATGTACAAACCAATCGTTCGTACGAGTAATTTTGAAACCAAGAAATCTATTGTATAAGAATTTAAAGTTGAACAATAAATCCTTGATATAGAATTATAACATATTTTAAACAGGATACATTTGTTGTCAAAAATCTTTAAAAAGAGTATTCAATGATGTCTCTAATACTCCGAGAAATACATCTATAATCATTTAAATGTAAAGGTGAGGGCATTTTGTTTTTTTCCTATTTGACATTTTTTTAACTGGTAAACAGAACTCGGCAAACAACTCTTTTGGATTCAGCATGACTAAAATAGGCTAAAATATCTGTTTACCAAGCGCTACTAAAAAACACCTTAACAAGTGTTTTCTAAGCTCTTTTCTTGAAAATAGGCCTAGCATAATAATATAAATACTGTATGAGAATGCACAAAAAATGGGAGCAAAAAAAGAGGAATTGTCAGACATGCCCGTATGCTAAAAACTAGGTTTTATTTATTTTTAGTTATTCCTTATTCCATGGATTTATACATTTCATGTTTTACGAATCCTGATGTTGTAGTTTTAAAAAGGGGGCCCCAAAACAAATCAAGGCTTAGCTACGCCCAAACACGTTGAGTGCAAATAAGTCACAGGTTAATTACAAAAGCTTCCTAATTACAGTTTGTCAAACAATCAATTAATTAGTTCAACGTTTGACCAATAGAAGATAAAGTTAACGAGGTAGCATTCTTGAGTTTTTATTGGATAAGTTATACTTATCAAGAGTTTTTCATACAAAGCGAATTCAAATCAAACTGCTGAAGAACATTCTAGTAATATAATTTTCATTAAACTGCTATGTGTTAGAGAGTTTGTATTTCTAGGTTAACAAATTCAGGCAAAAACTAATACAAATATTTATACAAATGATAAATCTAAAATATCGACAACAGTGAATCATAATTTATAAGTTTTTATCTTTGTGAGCCCACGTCATGTAAAAGTAAAAAAACTTTACTAAAGCGAACCGTTATACAAATATGAAACGATCACAGCATGAAATTTTTTAAAGACTTTTAGTCAGTGCGATTTAAGTCTACTTGAATTATTTTTTTATGTAAATATGCTATGCAAATAGAAATAGGAAGCATTTTTAACTGAAGGGTTCAGAGTACTTTACACATATACACAAAAAAAAAATGACGACAGACAGCACACTATACCTTTATATTTTGAAAGGTCCAATATTTATATAAGGTGTACAAATAACACGTTCCTTTTTAAATCAAAAGTAAAGTTTTGATGAAAAGATTTCAAGTTTATCTTTTCCCATTTTTATATTTTGCTAACTATTGTTCTTGTCATGAAAGGTCTTAGAAAATTTCAAAATGATAATGATGATATCATTATTTTGATAAAGTCCTGTTGTCAAATATAGGCAAAATATTGCATTACAGTACACAAATTAGTACCAAGAATTGTAAAATTGAAGGGACTTTATCCTTTAAAATTCAGAGGGTAATTCCAAGTTCTAAAATGTCAACAGAGTAATTTTGCTTGATGACATTATTACAAGCAAATATGATGTTGATATTGCATTCCTCTTAACGAGCGCAGGCATACATGGAATAATTAATTGAAACCTAATAACATAAATACATAAAATGATTATAGTAAAAACAAATGAACAAAAGGAAGGCTTGGTACATTTTGACAATAGTTCATCTGAACCATATTGTACACAAACATGTGGTAAATGTTAACATGGTAAAACTGAAATATTTCTCAATCTGACCATTAGTGGTCACTGTCCACTAGGTGCCATTGTGGAATTGGGGGGAACTGATGTATTAGTGGTCAGCTAATCATGCCCCTCCAATTCCACGATGACACCTAGTGGACAATGCAAATTATCATTTGCTTTCTTAGGCTGACATCTAGTGGTTGTTTGGAGTGAAGCTTCCCCATGTGTAAGAGTGCTGTCGCTTGGTAGCTGTTATTTCCAATACAATGTCACGTCTAAATGTATGGGCTAATTTATGGAAATTGCATTGTACTATGTACAAACCATTTACTATGAATATGACTTTAAAGAGATAAGCCAGGTTATAATTTATTGATTACAGAACTCCATCCAAATAATAATCCAGATTTTTTTTTGTTTGTTTATGGCATTGTTTTTGTATCAGAATACGGACCGCTATAATATAATAGCAGTGGGTTGCAATAATGGATGTAGGTACACAATAATCATTAATATACAATAAACATTTTATTTCCGCCATCCATACATAACTATGAAAGCTACAAATTCTGTACTTTGTACCTTTTGATGAGATAAGTGTAGTTATCTTGCATGTACATGTATAATTTTATGAATATTTATAAATATCATTGTTTGGCAATGTGTGATTTTTATATATTTGAATGTATCCATGTAAACCATGTAGTAAGAGACACTGTACACTATTTGTAGCTAGCAAAAGTCAACATCAATAAAGTCATATTTTTATATATAATGAATACCAAGATTGTTCCTTTTATACCCTCGAATCATTTTTTTTGCTGGTAAAAAACAAAAAAAACAAAAAAGGAATTATCTATAGACATAATGATTTGTCGTAAATGATCAATCCAACATCAGGGTTCAGTTTTTAGTATACTTACATGGTTATACTATTGATAACTATTTTTGTTGGAATTTCTAATGAATTCATTAAATCTCTGCTTCAATTATCTATATAGTGCATACGTAACAATACTTGAGTGATTAATTGTTTGGTTGATTGATGATTTGATTGAAATATTGATTGAATATTATATTTCATAAAACAAAAATAGTTGACTCAAAAGCATACCTCTCTTTATGCTCAGTTATCAAAAAAAAATGAAAAAGTCCCAACTAAGATGTTCTGATTGATACTTATTATGTTTCGTTTATTATCTCGTTTATTCTATATTGAAATACATAGTTTGAAAAAAATATTGACTTTTTTTAATTACGAAGTCATTAACATAATGTTTATTCAATATTTGACCAATTAAGGCTTTTTTTTACACGAACAAGGAACCCTAAAGGGTTGGACAACATTTATTATAGTCATTTTTTATATCCACAGTGATTTGCATTACATAATTTATTTGCAAAAGGCACACATTTTCTAATCCTAAATTATAATGACAGATTTCATATTCCTGAAAATTGAGTTCAACTTACAAATGAATATTTAACATTGAAATATATCAAAGGTATCCTGCAAATAGTAAGCTTACATTGATAAGATGAGACTAAAAGGCTTTTATCATAAAACATTGCTACTTTTATGATCAACGTTATATAAGTTCTAATTGAGTCATGTAGATTCATCTAACCAGGTTTATTATGAATATTAAGTTTTTAACTTTAACTGGTTGAACATTTTGCTTGCATAAAAGCTTTCGACTGCTATTCAGCGGTCCTCATCAGTCAATAGTGAGTGTTGTATTGACTGTCCTTCAGATGACACTGTGGACGTCGGCGGGTCACATGAATGTGAGGTCAATGGACCTGGTCCCCCCACTCTGTTCTGAAGAAAGTTCTAGTATAACATACATTGATATAACTTTTCTGATTGCATAAATGTTAACATGATGTAACATAAGCATAATGACACAAAGTGCTTCATTAAATGGTAGTAAAAGGGCAAAATTGAAATCCACAGGTTCTGATAACAGCAAATTACAGTATTGACATGTATTAATCTTATTTCTATGCTAAAAACTGTCTAACATTATTATGTTTTTATGTTTTGAGAAAACCAAGAAAAAATTATGATATAATTTATATCACACGTTCATAATGTGTCTGCTTCTAAAGCATGGGAATAAACTTAGCTATGGACAGGGACTCTGTTAATAGATGGAGACTGCCGCATAAAGCACTTGGGTAGGGTTCTAACTAAAAATGTCCAAGTTATGAGTTACATAACTTTAACATTATGATGTAAAATATCCTTTTCTAGCAGCCCTTGATTAAATGCAGTTGATATATTTATCAGTACAAAAAGAAATAAGTTTTAGATTAATTGTGTTTATAATTAAAGGACAATAATAATTGCTAAATTGTTTCATTCATATATAAAATCAGCCTAAATATTCATCTTTTCATCTTCACCATAACATGTGATGTTTTTATCAACACATGAACAGACTGATATGTCTTTTTATTATATTTCATCTCTTTACAATACGACTTGATGAATGATATTGCAATGGAAATACAGGCCTATATTTTGTCCCTTTTAACTTTCCTAGGAAACATATCACCCACTCCGCCCCGCCATCTCAATCTTTACAATACAAGTTTTAATTCCAAAATTCGTGTATTATTTTATATTCTTTGCAAGATTTAGTATATAATTATTAAGCGTCTTTCTAAAAATCCTCCTTTCTGGTACTTTTAAAATAACCCTATTCTATAGCCATATCCGTCATGACCTTTTGTGCTATTGAATCCCTGTAAATAGGCTGTGAACCCCCCGGTAGAACTTGTAGATGAAAGGTGGTGGAAACCACTTTGAATTTTAGTTATACTGTAAAAGTAAGAGCCACCATCCCAGCCAGGAACCGGGTACCAAGATGTTTGGAAAAGCTGATTATTATGTTGAAAATTTGTGACAGTTTGATTGGCTGATACAATAACAATGTAGATATTCCGAACTATTAGGGATACATGGTTGAGTAATGTGCCAAACCTTACGTTTTGAGAGAGGGCAGAGTTGGGGGTGATGACTATCATGTAGGAATCGATCCTTAGGCTGGAATGTCCCATGGTGAATTGGGCTACAAGGCAGGCTTTGCTACATCTGACATTGAGGGGTACATCTGATTGGTTTATATTCCAGCTATAGTACTCTCCTTCATTTAACACCCTGTTAAATAAGGTGGTTTCCCTAAAAATAGTAATGTCTGTATTGTCTTCCTTTGCTACAATTTTCAAGACATAACCAAGGGAACCAGGTACACCTGCAACAGGTGGGACTACGTGTGTTGCCCCTAGCATAGCAACAGGCGGTATGGAAGATACCATATGCTCACCATCATCTCCTAACTTACCCGTTGGATGACCAGCATATACAGCTATAGGTTTATCAGAAGTGACCTTGAACCCTGTGACATCATCATGTTGTGATCCATACCAAGCATAAGTATCAAGTTTATTGACGATGAATTGTTCTGCTAATACACTTCCACCACCAACCACTGGTTTGAAAATTTGTATTAAAGTGTTGTCTTGAGTTCCAACAATGACAAAGCCATTTTGAAGATGATATGGTTTGTATGATGCATAAGCTATTATAAGGAACTCAATGCTGTCAACACCAACATGAATTACATTAAAGCCATCAAGTGTAGCTTCGCGTGCATTACCTCCTTGTACCCATATGTCTTCAGTAGCATTCACTATGATGCCTTGCTTTGTGACAGTAGCATTGGAGCTGACTCTTGCTCCCACGGGAATGTCCTCTATTCTTACGTGTCCATTTAGTCAAATGCTGTATGTCTTGTCATAGGACGGCTGTCTACTGTATATGTGTACTGTTGTAGCATTCTTTGTACTTATCAGTAGACTATTCTTGGTAGGGCGTTGTCATAATTTTTCAGAAAAGCAATATAATACACTGTAACAAATGAAAAGAATATTAACATTTTTATCATAACCACACTGTTTCATATGTGCAAACTAGTCCCTACCTGAACTCGTTCATTACTTTATCTGATTCCATTTTTAATTGTTTTGGCAAGTAATGTTATACAGTGTCACTGCGACTCACACCAAGTACTGTTAGTCTTGTCTACACACTGTATGTTTTAATTGTAATGTCTTGCATGTCTTTATGATTTTTGTATGTTGTTGTGTGGCTGTATAGTAACTTTAACAACCCTAACCCCTGTTACAATTCTCCTTACCTATTAAAGACAATGTATTTATTTCCAATGACGTGTTCTATTATTTCATACAATAGTAATTGGATCTAACCACTCATCTAACATTTAAAACAAATGGAAAATAACATATTCAAACCTTTGTAACCTTCTGCAGGAAAACGAATTTTAGGCCCCAAATTCTGTGGATTGTCTGTAGTCTGTAATTGATTCGTGACCATTTGTGTCACTGGGGTTTGTGAGGGGTCTGTAACCTTTGATATGGATTGGGTGATCTCATTGCTTACTTCGTCTTGTTTTGCTTTCCATTCAAGGAGCTCATCTAACTTTTGTTCATTCACCTTAAGTTTTTGCTTATACACTTCGATACTTTGTCTATTTTCATCCAATTTTCGTTTGTATTCTGTAAGTGCAACTGCATTTTCTCTCAACATGTGCAAAACCCAAGGACACGCATTGAAGCAAATATCTCCATAACTGCTTAAGGGTAAAGTTGACTGTCCTTTAATCTGCAGGAACAAAATGGAGACAACCAAAATCTTCAAAAACTGATGCATTATTATAGAATCTGTCGATTATCAACGATGTATTTCTTAGTTAATTGAAAACAAATAACTATAGATCTGAGAGCTTGATGTTATACTTATAGCTTGTGAAACAACAGCATGTGAATGAGCTTTCAAGCTATATAGACTTCTGAAATAAAAATAACGTTTACCATATAAGGTGTGAGATATCGAATAGGTGCGGCACGTACACCCTTATATAGTATTACTTTTTGTAAAACAAGTATCATTTTTGAGGAAGTATGTGACGTGTAAATGTTAAAAGTCAAAAATAAATTGTTTGCTATTGTGCTAGCTTTGCCTGTATGGATTAATAATCTTCAAAAGTAAAATGTAGTATCAAGTAGACTCTTCCTTATTCATATATAGCAGGTTCCTTGGTTCGTATAGCACATGGGCAATTGTATAATTCAAATGGCGTTGTGTTGGATCAACGTTTATTCAATGTTGAATCAACGTTGACTCTCAACGTTGTATCAACGTTGAGACTCTCAACGTTGAAACCAATTTACATTCATCAACCTATTCATCAACGTTGATTCTCAAAGTTGTTTCAACGTTGAATTAACGTTGATGTGCCCGCTGGGTAAGCAGTAAGCTTGCTTGACTGACACTTCTACTCATCATTAAGAATATATAATTCAGGATGTATATGTAATTAACATATACATTAATAGCCATTTTATTACACCTGCCCTCAAAGCCTCTAAGGCGACTTTCCACCTTCTTGTTGGTTCTCCAGGTCTCCGCTGCGTATAATAGGAC
>JAVSBT010447836.1:0-10221 GCA_033118115.1 Pharyngocirrus eroticus
CTTAAGATATGGGAATTCAAAACTTCAGGAGAAAGGTTTGGATTTTGCAAAATTGATGGCCATATTTTTGCCTGTTTAGGAAATGAAGATTCCAAATTGCAGGTGTATGACATTTGTTGCAGTTTCAAATTTATTTCACAACCAAATATTCCTGCTGCAACAAGCAATGACCACCCATTAGCCATAGAAATGAATGGGAAAGTCTACATTGCACTCAAACATGGTATGACTCTTGAAACTAATGTTGAAATTGAGTCATACCTACCACACCCTGTATGTCTTGGCAGATGGAATAAAATGAAAAATGATTATTTCTTTTTTAAGGCAAGAAAAGACTTTTTTGCTAACAGATAGAGATGAATAATCTTCTTTGACCTGATAAAAGATGAAAGACAAAAACAGCTTATTTATACTTTCAGTGTTAAAAAGTATTAAAAATTGTTAGCAGTTCAATTGCATCTTCACTGACTTATCCTTTTATATATCAATAAAATCTGGGAAACAAGCTTAAGTCCTACCTTTATCCAAGACCATTGTAGACCATATCATTTATGTGCTATGGCTCTTCACAATCTTTGTGACAAACTGATGTTGGTCATGGAAAATGGTAAATAAATTGAGTAGTGTTTTTGGACCTATTTAAAGCATTTGACTGTGTTGACCATGGAATTTAATTAATCAGTCCATGAAAATGTTTTCTTCTTATTTATCAAATCACTCTCAGCTTACTTGTATAAACAATTTTTGATCAGACATTCAATATAATGTTAGTTAGAATTCCCCACAGTTATATATAAAATGTTTTATTTGCAATCGATTGAATCATAGAATACATACAAAAGATTGAACACATAAGTTCCTTATTGGGGCCCGTGTTTTTTATAATCTTTATAAATGATACATTTGTCAGATGTAACCAATTGAAACACAGGTATTTATGCAGCTGACATTACTCACTTGTCAAAAAAAGATTGAATGTTGCCATGACCTTTGTTTAACATTGTTCAGTGGTTTCTAACATTATGGGAACAAAACCAAATGCAGGTGCATTGGTACTCAATACATGATTAATGCTTGTGTAAATTAGATGATCTTAGTGGGTTTTTGGTGCATAAAGGTGAATAATTGTATTTGGTATTGTGATATTTTGTAAATATTTAAATTACTGTTATAGGAAGGGTCAAATCTATTAAGAGCCTTAGTGTATATATTGATGAGAAATAGCTTTCAAGCAACATACATTCTGAAAAGTGAACATATTTGACAAAAGATGATAATAAAGAACATGTACAATAGCTGCCAACATGCCTTTGAGTTATATTCTTTAAATTTACATCAAATTATTATATAAGAAGATTTTAAAAAGCTAGATGCTGACATATGACAGAAAAAATGTGAAATATTATTATAAATTCTAATGATATTAATTTTGAAATAAATTGATTCTGTTTCTTCCTGTATCTCATTTCCTTATGTTTCTATGTATATCAGGTTTATTTGCCAAATAAAATAAAATAAAATCTAAATTGGGTTTCTTGTTATCACTAGAATGTGTTGTGCCATCTGGTGTTATGTTACTGTAATAATATTTTGGTTTGAAAGTCAAGGTAGGTCTCAATTTGAGTTCCCATCTGTAGTCTAAAAGAGAGAATTGATGATTAGAGATAACCTGGACTTTTCTAGAGAATGGTGAATCTGTTTTCTCAAATACAACTCCATACATTCCTATGAAAATTATACAAAAGCATCCAAGATTTTAATGCTATGTGGGGCCTTGTAAATTTGGGGGATTTCCCAATAAGATGAAATTACGGAAAATGTGCTTGTTGTGACCTTTGATCCTTATAAAAATAACACATACTATATGATCTTCTGACTTAATCACAGTTACCTTTGCAAGGTAAGTGTATAATGAAATACTGCTTGGACTACTACAATAGCTAATTAATGTAATTATGTGTAATCAAGATACACTAATACATGAAAGAAGTTTCAATCCTAGCTAGACATCAAAAGGTGTTTGAGGAAATATCATTTTGTATGAACCCAGGGCTAAATTCCAACAGTCAACTCATTATTGTTGTTATTGGCATCAACATTTAGCTAGTCTTTGCATATACCTTTTCAAATTCTCAACTGTTCACTGCAACCTATACCGGTATAATGCTGAAAGTCCTCAAAGTAAATGATGATATGTGTATTGCAGCACATGAATGAATGTCTTTTCTGTTCTGATTTTTTAAGATTGTCTTTAGTTTTGGTTTCTGTGTGTTGTTTCCAGTCTAGTATGAGTTTAAGTGAACCAACATCTCCCAGCACCACTTGTAAAGTCTTGGCTAATCTTTACCTAGATGATGAAAGTAAAGATATCACAGTTCAGATTGGGGATCAGTCCTTTCCATGCCACAAGACTGTCTTGACTACTTGGAGTGAGTATTTCAAAGCAATGTTTACAAGTGGAATGAAAGAAGAAGGAAAAAAAGAAGTTCGCCTTGATGAATGTGAGGCTATCAATGCTGACTTGTTCAAGGTCATCTTAGAATATTTCTACACGAGTGAAATACATTTAACGGAAGAGAATGTATTTAATATGTTGATCTGTGCAAGCTATCTTCAAGCAACATACCTTGAAGTGGTTTGTTTTGAATATATCAAAGCTTTGATTAAAAAAAATGAAATCCCTGAAACAGAACTGGTGAAGTTACTGTCTTTGGATGCTGTCTTGAATGAACCAGTTCTCAAGAAGATGGTAACAAGATCTGTTGCTAGAGGGTTCCTCCATGTGGCAGAAACAGAAGAATTTCTTGAGCAAATTACAGCAGATAGGCTTTGTGACATCTTAAATGATGAGCACTTAAATGCACCAGAATTTCAGATATTTGGTCGTATCAAGAAATGGTTTGAACACAAAGAAGACCGTATGGCTGACATGCTGAAAGTCGTAAAGCATCTGAGACTTGGAGTGTTGACTGCACTAGAGCTACAAGAGGTTAGATATAATTATCTGAGGGCTATATCTGTGCATTTCATTTAGATGTACTCTTTCAGAAAAATATAATGGTAAAATGTAGAGATGACACATTTTTCTATTAAATACGATTCTTATTCATTCTAAATACATAAAATTCTATGGTCATGATTTCTTTCATTTTGCAATAGGTCTTTGAATGTTTGTTGAAAGCTACTGCTTCAGACAGAGATGAAATTTTACTTGCACTCTTTGAAGTAGTAGTATCCAAAAGTGACCTGAGCTCTGCCAAAGATGTCAAAGAAAAATATCCTCAGTATTTTTTTGAGAGACAACCAAATGAGGTAACATAGTTTTTTTTTCTTCAGGGGTTATTATAAGGGCATGCCCACAAATTCATACCCCCAGATTATGCTATTCTGCAATTGTGCAGGGTCTGTATTGGAAAGTAATTTTTGATCTCCTACTTCCCAGGTGTAAAGAAATCTCTTTAGTAGAGATGGGCTGGGACAGTGGATTTAAAATAAGGGATGGTAGGTTTTGAGGGCGGTCCTGTAGATTTTTATCAGGCAGATTCACTCAGGATAGTTGAAAAAAAAATTCTAGGTTGACCCCCGATTTCTCAGGTTTGCAACTGAAGTAATTAAAGCATTTGTTTTGTTCGTTTCTGTGTTTTAAAAGGACTTACATTTACTTATTTTATGACTGTCTATGAATCCATCTAAAATTCTTATTTTCTACAGGTTTTATTTGCCATTGATACATCGACTGGTATGTCATATGAAAGGAACATTGGGGATGGAAAAATGAAGGAATTGGTGAAACATGCTTACTCTTCAGGAACCCAATACATCTTTGACACTGTGATGGGTTCACTGTTTTGTCTGTATAGTACTTCCCTTTATGCATTTGATTTCAAAAAAGAGGCCTGGGATACTTTGCCAACAAGACACAGGGGCACTGAAAGACCTTCTCTCATATGGAAGGACAAGAAACTGTATGCAATAGGTGGATCCACTACCAGAGTATGTGACGTATATGATCTAAAGAAAATGAAATGGCTGAAAAATATGCCTTCAATTCCAGGGCCTGGAAATTTTGCATCTTGTGAATCCTGTTTGTTCAAATCAGAAATCTATGTTCTGACTTATCACTCAGACCCATCTTGTTTTTGTTTGTACAGCTATGATGCATTTACAAACACATGGTCTTTTCTTAAAATTTGGGAAGTCAAAACCACAGGAAAAAGGTTTGGATTTTTCAAAATTGATGGCCATATCTTTGCATGTCTGGGAAATGAATTTTCACAAATGTATGTTTATGACATTTGTTGCAAATTCAAAAATATTCCACAACCATATATCCCTGCTGCAAGTAGTGATGATGATCCATTAGCATTAGAAATGAATGGAAAAGTCTATCTTGTTCTTAAAAATGGGATGACTTTAGAGACTGATGTTGACATTGAGTCATTCCATCCATATACTGTGGATCTGGGCAGATGGAATGAAATGAAAAGAAATTATTACTTTTTCAAGACAAGAAAAGATTTTTTTGATAAACTGATATCCAAGTAACAATGGATGTTATGATGCAGAGACTATATTAGAAATATCTTGTTCTAATAAGGTGTTCTAATAAGGAGAAACAATCTCTATTTATTTTGAAAACAAAACAATACAAAGTGCAAAAATGTCTTTGGAGACATTTCTCAATATATCAATGTATCCTCCATACCAAGGTCAATTATTTACTTTTTTGTGAAAGGGACTATTTAACTTATTACAAAAGTGGCTGAAGTACAAAAACAACAACATATAGCCTGGTTAGATAATTTAATCTCTGAAAGTATAAGGGAAAGGCATTCAAAATTATTATGTAATGTTTTATGTTTTTTTTTACAAAAACTACAGAGAACTGTAAAATGAATTTATTAAGTAATCAATATGTCATTTGATGTACATGACCCAAACCATCATCAGAGGGGAGCTAGCTCAAATGGTAGAGCTCTCGCTTAGCATGCGAGAGGTAACGGGATCGATGCCCGGGTTCTCCAATCAGTTTTTTTCAGAATTTGGCAAAGCATCATTACATGTAATGTTGACAGTGTAAATTTTCCTATTCCTAAAATTAAGCCTATTTTTGAGAATGCAAAGGAATCCTATTCTTCCTTAGATCCTTTTTTAGTTCCATTCCGTCTTATTGCAAATCAGATCAGGTCTTGCGAATGTTATATTTCTTGTCAGACATTTCAACTCAAACATATTATAAATGAGAGACTGTTCACACTTGTTCTAATACCGGTATACATGTACAAGAAAATGAACAAAGTACCCTGGTCACTGATCTTCACCATTTTTGGCATTAACCAATCAAAATTAATTAGGATGAACATACTCTATCGATCCATGTTTTAGAAAAGTTTTCTACAGAAAGGTCCTTTATAATGACACCATAGCTTAATGTTACAAAGGATCACAATGTGTGAGTCAGTGTAGAAAGGCTAATCGCAAATGATTGAAAAAGGTTGCATCACAAAATAGCCAAATTTGATTTTTAAAAAGGAAAAGTACATGTATTGGTAATTTTTCGAAAATAAAAATTCTTTATAGTTTCAATTTTGAAAAAAAAATTTGTCCTAAAGCAACATGTGCCCTGTCACAGATACACATACAAACATTTGCTACTATATAGTAACTTAACTATGCATTTTATACAAAAATGGAGGCCACAGAAAAGAAGAAGTGATTGCTGAGTGTTAATTACGGAATTTGGCAAATATATAAGAGGGGAGGGGAGGGGTTCCTTGGGACTTGGGACCTTTTTAATTGTTTGGGACTTGGGATTTTCAGATTAAAATTCTTGGGATTTGGGATTTACCTATTCTTTGGGATTGGGATTGGACATTCTAATTGTTTGGAATTTGGGATTTTGCATTTGAATTCTATGGGATTTGGGATTTGGGGGTGTCCTTATTTGATGTTTGATTTTTTGGAATTTGGGATTTTGATTTTTGATTCTTTGGGAACTGGGATCAGACCCCCTCCCCCCCCTCCCCCATATAACAACTCAATATTTTGATTTACAAATGAATTGATTAAATACACAATATATTTGAATGATTTTCTTTCTTTGAATTACATTATCACTGGTTGCTGTATATTTTTCAAACAAAATAAGAAATCGTAAAATAAAAAAGAACAGCATGTTGAAGATACGTAATTATAATCAATTAAATATCAATAACTTAGAACAACATTCTTTATTCTTGGAAAACAAAACAAATGTCGACAAAAATAAGTAGATGATTTGGCAGCAGCTTGATGATCAGCAAGCTGCTGATCTGCATGAGTTTTTCATTGACTAAAAAAAGACTGAAACAAAACTCATCTTTTGTACTTCCAACAGTTTGTTCAACCAAATTTGGCAAAATTTAGAACTAGTTGGCAAGCAGAATACAAGGTAGGTAAAATATTTCTAGGAATGTTATCAAGGTTTTATTTTGCTTAAAATTTGATTTGATATTTTTTTAAATAAAGTTTTCTCAAAATGTTGTTATATAATTATATATAATGTTGCGTCTCGAAAAATATTGTTTTAACAATTATCTTATATGAAGGGTAAAAGCCTTTTCCTTATATTATTGTTATCGTATTGTGTTTGTTCCAGTATGAGTCTTATTGAACCAACTTTTAACCCCACATACATACTCCTAGCTAATCTTTACCATGATGATAAAAGTAAAGATGTCACTGTATGGATTGGAGACCAGTCCTTTCCATGCCACAAGACTGTCTTGACTACTTGTAGTGAGTACTTTGAGGCTATGTTTAAAAGTGGAATGAAAGAAGATGGTAAAGCAGAGATTCACCTTGAAGAATGTGAAGCTATCAAAGCTGACCTGTTCAAGGTTATCTTGAAATATTGTTACACAAGAGAAGTAGATTTGAAAAAGGAGAATGTTTCCGATATTCTTGCCTGTGCAAGTTATCTCCGGGTAACTGAGCTTGATGAAGTCTGCTTTGATTATATCAAAGATTTGATTGAGACAAATGAAATCCCCGAGTGTGATTTGGTAAAATGGTTGATGCAGAGCACCCAATACAATGACCCAGTCCTCAAGAAGATGGTTATTGGATCTATTGCAAGAAGCTTCCTCCAGGTGGCAGAAACAGAAGAATTCCTTGATAACATAACAACAGATAGACTCAATGAGATCCTAGATGATGAGCACCTAGATGCACCAGAATTCCAGATATTTTGTCGTGTTAAAACCTGGTTGGAACATAAAGAAGAACGAATGCTTGAAATGGTAAAAGTTTTAAGGCATCTAAAACTAGGAGTGTTAACAAAGCAACACTTACAAGAGGTAAGGCTAAGTCAAGGGACCAACATAAAAAAGGAAAGATTGAATAAAGATGGAACAAATGGAACTGAATCACTTCACATAATCCTGCAGCTTAGAACATTTCAATATGATTTTAATAAGCATTTGTGTAATTCAATGATAAAAGTGTACATTTGCATGCAAAAACTCACTTTTAAAAGTATATGTATGTAGATTGAATATCATAAGTGCTAGCAGACGTAATTGAGTCTGCCTCTTGTGAATCATGTCCATTGGAACATAAAACTTTGACTTGATACTTTCTTTTCTAATAGGTCTTTGAATTTGTGCTAACCTCTACTGCAACAGACAGAAATGAAATGTTGCTTGAACTCTTTGAGGTTCAAGCGGTTGTATCTGAGAATGACTTGGGTTCTGCAAAAGGTGTCAAGGAAAAATATCCAAACTATTTTTTGGAAAGACAACCAGATGAGGTATGGTTATTTCTAAAGGAATAAAAGTGAATATTATTATGAATTTATAATTATAAGGATGGCCTCTTCCCCCTTTCCGTGTCTGTTAATGATGTGATTTTTGAATTTTCATCTCTTTTAGGTTTTATATGCCATAGATACTTACGTTGTGTACCATTGGAATATTCAGAATGGTGGTATTACCAAAAAGCTACAGATGAGAGATGAAAGTAAGCAAAGTAAGCAAAGTAATCAAATGGCTGGAAGTTTTAGCTTTGGAGGCTTCAGTACACCCCAAAGTACAGGCTTAAGTACACCCCAATGTGTATTGGAAAGTGTGACAGGAATATTATATTTTCTTGCTGGTTCATCATTTTGGGCATTTAACTCCACAACAGGAATTTACATGACATTACCAAAAAGACAAAATGCAACTCAACAACCTTCTCTGATATGCAGGGACAAGAAACTGTATGTGATAGGAGGGTCCAACCACAGGGCATGTGATGTCTATGATCTTGAAAAGAGAGAATGGCTAAATGGTATGGCTTCAATTCCAGGGCCTGGTGATTTTAAATCATGTAGGGTGTCACTGTACAAATCAGATATTTTTGCCCTTGTATACCACTCAGTGCCATCTTGTTTTTGCTTGTACAGCTATGACGCAATTACCAACGATTGGTCTTTCCTTAAGATATGGGAATTCAAAACCTCAGGAGATAGGTTTGGATTTTGCAAAATTGATGGCCATATTTTTGCCTGTTTGGGAAATGATGTTTCTGAATTGTATGTGCATGACATTTGCTGCAGTTTCAAATATATTTCACAACCAAATATTCCTGCTGCAACAAGCAATGACCACCCATTAGCCATAGAGATGAATGGGAAAGTCTACATTGCACTCAAAAATGGTATGACTCTTGAAACTGATGTTGACATTGAGTCATACCTACCACACCCTGTATGTCTTGGCAGATGGAATATAATGACAAATAATTGTTACTTTTTTAAGGCAAGAGAAGACTTTTTTGATGAAGTGTAGTAAAATAAATATCCTATTTCCGGTTACTTAGGGTCCCTTATTATTTGATTCGCCCCTAAAAATAAAATGTAACCCGATGTAACCAATATAAACATTAGTATATATATGTAGATGACACTACTCACCAACATCCAATTAATGCTTGTCAAAGAAAGAATTGCCAATTGGCATGATCCTTGTCCAACATTGTTCAGTGGTTTTTATTTTTAACATTCTTATTTTTAATGTTAGCAAAAACAGATTTAGACGAATTGGTACTCAATACATAATTAAGATAGTGATATTTTGTAAATGTTAAAAAAAAACCACTGGGAAAGAAAGGGTTGAATATATTAAGTGCCTTAGCGTATATATTAATGAGACATTGAAATTGACATAGTTTTGAAGCAACAGACATTCTGCAAAGTGAACATATTTGACAAAAGAAGATAATAAAGAACATGTACAATAGCTGCCTATATGCCTTTGTGTAATAATTCTTTTAATCCACATCAAATTATTACATATGAA
The DNA here is from genome assembly GCA_033118115.1 of Pharyngocirrus eroticus. Lineage (NCBI taxonomy): Eukaryota > Metazoa > Annelida > Polychaeta > Saccocirridae > Pharyngocirrus > Pharyngocirrus eroticus. The sequence goes on from JAVSBT010447836.1 coordinate 9,321, forward strand.
CAAAGTTAGATGCTGACTATCATATGAAACAGAAAAAAATATGAAATATTACTATAAATATAATATAATTATATTAATTTTGATGTAAATTAATTGAACTATACAGATAACAATAATTATTTCATTCATTCATTCATAAATAAATAAATAAAATTGAAGATGAGCAATTTTCCATTATGTTATTCGCTATTTCCTCAATTGGATATTTTATGGATCAGTGGATACATACAAGCTGTAAGTATGAAAACAAATAAAACCTGAGTAAAACACTAGACAGCAGGTCCTTATGTTTATAATGATAACTTAAAACTCAAATAACAGCAGATAAAACAGTCTAAAATTAGTTAAACCTTAGGAATTGTTAAAAGCTATCCACAATTTCATCAAGTTCACTTAACATCAAGAATCTTTTCAAACAAGGCGGTATAGGCAAAGTTTTCACTTTTTTATAAAGAGCTATACATCCAAGTTCTTGGCGTACAGTTCTTCTACAAATTGTTGATAGATTTTGTACTTTAATTTCATTGCACAAATCGAGTTCTTCTTGAGCAACTTTTTTGAAAGTTTCTGGGTCTGCACTCTGACTTATGTACTGTAACATTTTAACTGCTTCATGTTGAACCCACACTAGGTCTACAAATAATGCCCTGTATGCTGCAAAAAACAATTTTATCATTTTATCATTCTCATGCTTGAAGGCCAAGGTCAGGGGCCATGTTGGAGAGACGACCCCTATTTTCTTGTGAAGTAAGCAGCCATGTTGAATCAGTAACTTGATGGAAAAAACTGAGGTAGAGGAAATTGCTGTACACATTGGTGTTAAACTTTGAGTTGTTTGAGCATTGGGATCTGCGCCAAGATGGAGGAGTTTTTCTACCAATTTTTCAGCATAAGCACCATA
>JAVSBT010447847.1:0-10219 GCA_033118115.1 Pharyngocirrus eroticus
ATGTCTACAGTGTAGACGAAAGCTACCAAGTAAGCTTAAAATAATTAACTAGTCAAAAGTTCAAAATTGTTTCAATAATAACATCTTGTTATTGAAATGTAGGCCTGAGTCACAACAATTAAAGCATAATAATTTAAAATTTGTCTGATTAAAATCTAATTCCAGGTCAATTTACACTGTTTGGAAATTCAATGCAGTCTTCGCATGTCCAGATACCATCACATTTCAATTTGAAATCAATTTAAAAGTTGGTGCCTCAGTGGATGGATATCGATTCAGACATCAATCAAGTCTCTTTTTGATCTGTCAGATTGAACAAGGCTTGTTTGAGATGATTTTTTTTTCAATTGAGTTAATTTGGACAAAATGTAAAATTCAATTACTATTCAAAATTGAATGAAAGACTGGCAAGATTTAAATGTATTTGTTTAAGGCTTCAAAACTCAGTTGAATAATACTAAAGAAAGCAAATGAAGGGAAGCTTTGACGAGTATTTTAAAAGCTTTTGTGATTTTTGAGCAAAAAGATATATCTTCAAGAGTGGAAAAATCAGCAAAGAGCTTGTGATAATTGTTTAGAAATTCAATGAGCCTTTGAATCATATCAAATATGAACAACATGAATATATTTTTTCAACTTTGTGGACCTTGAGACAGTGTTGTGTAGTAATGATTTTGGTGCATATTCAGGATTTTTTTTCATTCAGTTGAAACATTGAGTGCTGTTTGGCTTTATTCCTATGTTGAGTTGCTACCTAAATAAAACTCAGGACAGGCAGATAATATTGTTTTAGCCCCCTTCCGTTATGGGTTTTTATATAAGATCTCTTCAGTTAGTTAAGATTTCTGTATCAAAAAAGAAAACAGACACAATGTAATAATAGTATAGGATGTGTACATTTCTTCTTACCTTTTCTATCCTATAGATGGAATTAAGAAGGATACTTTAGCTGTTTTTTCTTAAAGTTAGCTTATGTTTGAAAGGATGCAAGGAAGATTTTTAAAGAAAGTGTAGGATTTATCTTAGATAGCTCATGTAATTCTTTCCCCTTTGGACTAAAAGTATCAGGTAGGATTAATTTGGATAAAGGTAATTTGGAATGAAAATGTCCAAAAGGCAGGATTGACTTAGCATGTCAGAGAGTGCAGGGCTATGAGAGGATGATTTTAAAAAAATATCACTGTGTAAAAGACGATCTACATAGAACAGAAAAATTATGTAATTGGTACACATATAGTTTAACTTGTCTTTTTCTTGTACTGTTGACGTCAAAACATCCGATGTAGTCGTCCAGTCTTTCCCCAGACTAGCTATTGGCCCATCAGTCAGGCCAATGCCAATCTCATGTTTCTTTACATGTACCACAAGCAATGGAGAGTTTTCATTCCCCCTAGCCTGGATAGGATGGTTGTCCATAATATCTTACTTTTTAAGAATGTTCTGATACGCATTTAATATATCCTGGTCATGACTTTTGTGATAATTATGGTCAAAATCATGGACAGTAGCGAAGATATTGGTAAACCTGTGCAGGGGTCGATTTGCTTTTTTTCGTCAGAGGGACCTGTCAACATGATTATTAAGAAAATGGCTAAAATCTTAAAATTTCTAAGGGTCCCACCCTATACTTCATAAATCGAGCCCTGCCTGTGAGAAAACATGATGTGATTTTTACACATTTTACTGAGATTATTGTTTCAATGATTAATAAATATTTTAGGGTTAAGGATGACAGGCGAGGAACTCTCAAAACACAGGTGCTATTTAGAATAAAAACAGAAAATGACAAAGAGAAGAGAGTTGGTTTTCAACTATGTATTCCTAGAATTCTCTGATGAATATTTCTTGGCATGATGCCCGGACTCATCAGTTTAGAATTCAATTAGTGTCCAAAGTTTATGAGTTGTTAATGCTATTGTTAACTGGAAAGTGTTGTTTTTTTTCTCTCAAGAAATTGCAAAAGAATAGTAAGAATCTGATATTGAAATTAATCATTAAAGATATCAAAAAGTCAAACCTACGAGAAGAGTAATGCTTTGTAAATTCTTTTGAAAAATCTAAAACAAATTTTGAAATAAACTCTTATTTACTTCTTACACTAGGTTGCAATTGATAAAATTTGTGATTAAAATGCGGTTTAAAAAGAAATGTTTGAACTTGTTTCAAACTGCTTAAAATGTGTATATCTGTTTGGAGTTAATCAATAAAATAGTGGGAGGGAAATACTTCTTTGTAAAGCACACTCAAAGTATATTAACCTTATTTTCTCACATAATTCACTACTAATGTTATTTTATCATTCATAAATATCAAACATAAACATCCTTAATCCTTATGCCATCATAATAACTCATGCTGATTTTTTGAAAATCCTCATAAAAGCAATCCCAAATACATGATATTGTTACCTTTGTCACATTCTTTACAGCGACTTAACATGCTATAGATAAACATTACACAGTTTTATTAAAGAAGGCTTCATTTCAAATGGAGGAGAAGTTGAAGAACACACACTATTTTCCTCACTGACAATGTAATGACTTTAAGGATAAACAGTAGCTTGGAGCAAGGTTTTATAGTATATGGGTATCTCAACATTTTATCTGCTGTGATTGGTATGTCTTTTCAGACGAGTTTCTGGCCTCTAAAGGGGTTTCTAAAGAAGCTTCAGCCGAGTTAGAAACCCCTTTAGAGACCCGAAACAAGTCTGAAAAGACAACCGATCTCTGCAGATAAAATGTAGAGACACCTTTTCTCACTATAGCCCATTTGTTTTTAAAAGATGTTTCAAACTTAATGACAAAAAGATTGTTTTATCAAAGAAAATGGTAGAGACAGAAAAACCCTAATGGGCCTAAAATTAAATATAATGCGTCTAGATATTTTGTAGTAATTTCATTACCTGTTTGTACATTAGTGTAAGTTTAAGTTTAATTTTAAATTTATGATTACAGTTCCTACATGTACATGTATACAGTTCCATACCACTCAAATCCTTCAATAGAGAACAAGAGTTCTATGCTATTAAGATCTTTGGACAGCAGAAAAGAACACTTCCTGTGTCTTACAAGATTTGCTCAATTACATTGTGCCAAACCTTGTTTGTATTTGGTCTCTAGGTTCATGATGATTGACTTCTAGGTCTAACACTTTCACTACTTGGGTCAATCATGGCATAAAACTGGACCCTGCTTCCAATTAAAACCCAATAGGCTCCAAAGTAGATACTGACATGGCCTGCACGACCCCTGTGCTTAACCCCCAACATGTGGTACTCCTCCAGAATGAATTTGATCAATAAATTGAATGGATTTAAATGAAGGCTAATCTGTCCCTGATTAGAAGGCCTAGATGGCATAATGTGGAGATGCTTGGACAAGACAAAGGAAATTAGTCTTCTGGAATTGGTTTTTAATAGAAGGGCCTCCCTAGACTTGAACTTGAGGAGCCACCCTCCACACCTTTAAGTGGGGATCCATCATTATGTGTTTACACATTACTGGAATGTTAGAGACATAAATACAATTATGCATGGTCAGATTTTATTGATTCATTACATGGATTTAATAGTAAATAAAAACAGACCTGTGATTTTTTAAGTTTTTTTATGCAAACGTTATATAAATGGATAGGAAATGTTGAAGATGAAAAGGGTATAAAACAATGATATAGATACAGCCAATAAAGGGTATCCTATAGGAAGTAAGTTGAAGACTTTTATTCTTATGAAATTTTGTCGAAAAGAGAACTTTATGAGGTATCCAGTTCATATCAGAATAATATCACATAAATTGATGTATAATTATGTATCCTGTTTTAACTTACAAATGTTATTTGAGGGTGTTTGTCGTTATTTTTATAGGATGGAATGGTTAATACTGTTCATGTATGTATATCAATACATATAAATAATGTTTACAACTTTCCATGATATTTGAGATTTTTTGGTTGAATGAATCAGTTTGTCAACCCTGAGTACAAGAAAATATTGAAAATGTCTGAAATACTCCAGTTGAACATATGATGCTTTGTAAACAAGCCTAGACAGTGTTAGATTCTGTTATTCTGGTGTTGCTTTCATCATCTAGTGAATAAAAGTGGGATTATTTTACAGGAATGTGTTATCAAGAATTATTGGACAAACTTGTTAATTGGACACAGTAAACATATCATTGATGGTCACTTGGCTCAAATCTCGTTTGATTTATATTTGACCATTCATAGTTACCAAGTCACTTTCATGATCATGAAAAAAACCATAAGATCTAAGCTACTAGTACAATGCCAAGACACTACTCAACAATATTTATCATACTTTGATAGGATGCTACTCCTTTTATGTGAAGCTTTTACAAATCATTGAATATTGGTTAAATATTTATTTTAGGAATTAACTTGATGAAAATCAAGTGTGCAGTAGACTTCTAGAAACATCAGTCCTGAAAGATACGTTGAAATATGTCATGGAAGTAACTGTATTTATCACTTGTCAAGACTAGAAACAAATTTGGTATTTTGTATCTTTTATATACTTTGTATAAAACAATTTCAATCAATAAACCAATCAATAAATCAATCAGTTAGTCAGTCAGTCAGTCAATCAATCTGTAAGACCTCAACAAGGCTGTTAGAACTTGTAAAAAGAACATTTAAGTAATTTGGGATCAAAGGTGCACACTTCAAAACTTGTAAAATGTTATACTCTGGAGACTTTTTCATAATCTTGTATTCTAATTAGGCATGTTAAACATTCATGTTCATAACAGACCATTTTCCCCACTGCTCAAGCAGCTGAAACTAATTTGTAAAGTTTCTAAAACTGGACCAAGAAACAGCTGCTAGGTATGAGCATTTTGTCAGTGGTCACTGATGAATTAAACTTATTTCTAGGTATTCCTAGAAATACAATTTCTTAAGATGCCACAATGATGAGGTTTAATTTGACTTGTTTGTGAATGTTTCATGTATGTAATGTACAGTACTTTTTAGTTGAAGTCCTGTTACATTCAAATCTAAAAAATAAATATTTTTGGATTGAAATTACCTTTGTACTAATAGATGCTATGATTTTCAACTGTTCATGTACTTTCAACTGTTGTATGATTAGTTTTAAAGTGATCAAGTGTTCTCATAAAAGGAAGTTACAAAAAAAAAAGAAAAAAGGATGATACTAAATCAAAGTAATCTATTGCCAAAAATAAATTACAAGAAAAGTATATGTTGTAAAATTATTATTCATAGACTCTAGGTTAAGTTTGTGGTGTTTCTAAGTTTTTATGTATAGATGAAATTGTATAGTACTCTACTGTACCTTTTACTGCTCAGGTATTGCTCTTGGGCAGTTTAGAGAGATTCTTATTCATAATTCATGGTGCAAATCATATGTTATAACAGCTTTAAAAAAATGCCTGTGGTAAAAAAAATCTTGTGAAGTTTAGAAAAAAAATACTTTGAATAAAAGCCTAACACCTCAAGGTGTTTAAAAGCATGAGATGAGATTCACAAATTGAGAACTATTTTGAATTGTTAGTACAAGTTCCAGAATTTGCAAAGAAACTGTGAAATTTTTGAAATTTTATAATATTTGGGCAGATGATATGAAAAATAATGATTTACCTGAAGTGGAACAAATTAATTGTGTATGGATGGTGTGTAAGTAAATCTTGTTAGCTAAATATCTCTTTTTGAGCTAGCTTGATATTTTTGAGATGCAGCCAAGTTGTATGCTTAAAAGGTTAAAGCGACAAAGAAAGTTGTGACAGATTTAAACTCGAGAGAGTGATGTTACATAATTTGCATATTTTGTCCTTCAGGATATGTAAAATAATTAAAATGAGATTCAAGGTCTTTAGAAACATTCATGTAAGGTGCAAAATTCAAATCAAAAGTCTTCTTCTTTTCTACAAGGTGTTTTTGAAGTTTTGAACGCTAAGAAATTGCCTTGATTTTGAGAAGAAAATAGTTTTATTCCACCCAAAAAAGATGTGACACCTGAGCAAAGTAATGTAACACCAAAACTATACTCCACAAAAGTATACATTGACAATGTCAACATGTTTTACAGAAAAAAGTTACATTAAAAAAATAATCACACATGTAAAACAGGCCATCTACAAACAAATATCTGTTACCCATAAGGTTCTGCCATAATGTTCTCTTCATCTTTACAGATTCTCTAATGTCAACCCATCCAACATATTTAAACAGGGTGGTAGTTTGTAGTGTTGATAAATAGATCAACTAGGGTTAGTGTTTATTTGACAATCAGACTGATTGATGGCTTGTTTAGGCTTGATTAATGGACATTGTTTCCTAGGAGAAAGTAACAAGACCAGTCTACATTTTTTGTAGTTTTTTTAAATGAATGCTTTCATGTGATGGCATTGGGATGATCTTTTGACTTGTATCACATTTGTAAAGACTGGTGGATTACAAAGGAATATCTTTGATTCTTTTCTTTGATCTTTTCCTGTTTGACCTTTTTCTTTTTTTTCAAAGATTTTGTTTTTTTAAATATAACAATCACGATTTGTTTTGTGTCAGGATCTGCAACTTGTTACTGAAATTTATGTACTGTAAAAAACTTTGTGAGTTAGATTCAAATAAATTCAGATTCATTTCTAAAATCAATCTTGTTAAAATGAGTTATTCAGTAGGTATTCTCTGCAGAGAAAATTCCTGGCATATATACAGTTAAATTTAACTCTCTTAGGGCCTGTTTAAACCCTCAACTTCGATGTCATTTGCAACAAATCTACAAACTCTACATGAACAGTTTCACTACTTCAACAAATGAATGATAAACTACAGATATGTTTACCCTATCTTTTTGAAGTCCAATCCTAAACCGATTTGTTACAAAAGGCAATATCAGTTGAAAATTGGACTAAAAATGGATAGTTGAAAATTGTCCTTATTGTTGTTGAGAATTTAAAGGGTTCCCTACAGATAACCTCTAACATTGAAACAATTAAACCTCTCCTACTCTTAACAATTATATCATTAAAGGACCACTGAAAATAAGCACAATTTATATACATGTACATGTATAAAGATACATGTATATATCTATCTGAATCTTCCCCAAATAAGAACACCTGTCTATTAAATGCAGTCCACTGCAAGGTCAGCCTCAGAAATCTTAGTAGAAGAGTTTGACTGTATGTTGTATAGTTGCATATATATCTTCATTCTAGCACCCTGATTGGTTTTTGCAAATTAATTTCCAAAGGGATTTCTCTAAATTAAAACCAGGGAAAGAGAATCTTTACGGATTCCATCCTTATCTCTTGTTTGCATTGAGATGGTATCATAGCAGCTTTATACAGATTTCCTTTCATTGTGTTATAAGACCTAGGCCTGACAACTGTCTAGTCTTATAAAGCAGAGAATATAGGAGATAGATCATATGTTTGTAAATGTCAGACGGGGGAAGGGGTTGGATTTACTTGGTCACCAAATTTCAGAAATATCCCCAAAAAAGATCACTATTTTTTTTTTCGAATAGGATGGGTGGTGTTTTGAAACCAGAACAAAATCTCACAAATACAAATTTCTGAATTGAAATGGAAGATACAAAAATAAAAATGTGAAAAAAATATGTGAAAAAAAAGTTATCAAAATGGATCAGGGTGGATATAGCATAATTATGGGAATATTGAATGCCTGTAATGGTTATATTCTGTTAGGATAGAATGTGGCATTATCACTTTGGAGTTTGAATGTTGATGAGAGGCCTAATTAAAAGTTATGTAAATATGAATGTTACATGATTGGGATAAGGTTATGTCTTTGAAAAACAAGCTGAATAAGTATATATCTGTTTGAAGTAGTGCTCTTGAAGGTGTTGTTTCACACAGGCCCCTCTCCCTATAGATTAGAAATAAACATCAATGTAGTGAAAAATTGTATGATATAAATTACTATAAAATGATAGTGAAAATATTATACTATCTAGTCTGCAAGTCCAGATTCATGCATATTTAGGGCTATTGTTATCATCTTAATTCTTGTATGCAGTTTAAATGAGATGGCATTGAATTCTAGGCATTTTATCATATACAACACACCAGTTACTGCGCCATAGACAGCCACACCAAGCCCTCTACCCTAATCTTATTTGATGAGATTTAATGATAGAAATTTCATGTGTACTTTAAATGATGCATGAGGATTTCCTTTGAAAGCATCAACTTTCACTTTCATTTGAGTCAAGTTTGCTAAGCAACGTTGAAAATAGCTCTTGGAGACCTTTCAAATTGAGCAAATATCCTTAAGAATTCCCAAGAATTCATGTACAATAACCTCAGAGGGATACAAACAAAAATATATCGACTATTTAACACCAGAGTTCAAAGGCTATTGATGATGCTTTGTATAGTTGATCACCCTTGTGTCAAGAATATAGGGTTCTGCTACATTTCCTGATGAAGGTAGCGCTTTCTATGGCACACCAGTGACATTTGCTCAATCAAAAAACGTAGTTACTTCTTTCATCTTTTTAACATCTATTAATGGATGTATTGTTGATTTTGTTGATCTTGGATATTCCGTTAGCTAAGTGTCTACACCTATAGACGTGTTGATATTCTATACCTGCTTTACCTAATCAATAAAACAAATTTCCTGAATAAAATGGTGTCTTTAATTTCATTGTCTTGTGAAATGAAATAATCTATAGATTAGCTAATGGTAAGGTTAACAGAAATAAATAGCCGCCTATCCCAGTTTGTAGCATCAATACTTAGATGTGGTATTGATTTCATCAGTAAAATGGAACCTTTCTTATAGGTACCACCCCTCTAAAAGGACAACTAGGATTACTAAAATGGGACCATTATTATATATTATGTGATATAAATCTATGAAAATTGGATGATAGTAATGATTTTAATTACCTAAAACTTTCACTCAGAGAGATGAAATGACCAACCGCACAGGGTGCTTGCATGAAATGTTAGATTTCTATGCAAAAGGTTCCTGGTTTGAAGTCAGGCAGTTGATGTGGAAAAAAAATTTCAATGGCTTTTAAAATGCCATTCAGATAAGACAAATAATGGAGGCCCCATGTCGGGGATAACAGCACCTGGTATGTAAAGATAATGTGGAAAACAATACATTTACATGTTAATTAGATACACACTCTTCATAGAAAATATATTCCATCTGCTTGTTGATACAGTCTTCCTTATACTTGATTGAATTTCTTCTAAAATTAATGAGTTAAGAATGAACTAGACAGTAGTAAGATAAAATGAATATTCTTGATGTTGGAGCAGATATGTGTTTTAAAAGATGATTATTTCTAGGAGCTGGTGGTATGTGATGATAGCACAAATATTCTTCTTTTTTTTAAACTGATGACAAAAATGCTGGCCTATTTCTGTCTCATATCTATTATCCATTTCTTAAACAGAGCAAGATCAAAGGCAATTATGCACCTGGTCACATGACCCCAACACCCTTCAGGCAAAAATGAAATGGTACACCCTTTGATGAAGAAATAACAATAAACACACCACCAACACAAAAAAGTGGCTGTTCCATGTGATGAAAAAAAACCCACCTGTATTTGCAAGTCTTGACACCACAAAACAAAAGCAATTAAAAGGGGCAGAAGGGGCACCCTTAAGGGGTGATCAAGGTGGCCTTGAAAGCTTCTTTTGTCAATGGGAGACAATTAGAACACATAGGAAAATCAGAGATTAAGTTTAAAATGGGATGGAAATTAATCACACCATGGGTTGGGAGCTTTTTTACTTGGTATATATAGCATAATGGTAGATTTTTAATCCTCTGCAAGAAATTGATATCTTTAATATATGGTTTCACTTGCTAGCACAGTCCCTGGGCTGGTTCGTCCAATCTTTTAATTTCTTGTTCACTTGAAAGCTGTAAGACAATGGCATATTGACATTTGAAGACCCTAGGCACAATACATATACTGTAACATAGTATTATTGTAATTTCATGCTACATTATTCCCTGAATGCAAAATATCACAGCTCTTTTCATGATATTTTAATACTTTACCATAACCCATGCAGCCAGGATTATGTGCAAGTATAATAAGTATGCACATATGATTTCTTCAAATATACAAGAATTATATTTTAAAGTTTCTTTTCGAAGAGATTTGACTGTCTAATGCTAACCGCACACAGTATTCGAATGACCATATCCAAAAAGACAAATGGATTAAAAAAGTATTTTTTTAGTA
>JAVSBT010447858.1:0-10219 GCA_033118115.1 Pharyngocirrus eroticus
AAGATACTGACGTTTTTTCTAGATTATCTAAGAACGTCAAAAAATGACTTAGGCCATTTTTGCTCTAGACTGTCGAATATGCTAAAAAAATATTGATTCATTCACTTAAAGATTGTGCCGATGGTTTTTATGGTGACGATTGTCAAAAATGTGGAAATTGTCTTGAAACTCGATGTAATAAAACTGCTGGCCATTGCACAGATGCAGGGTGTATAGCAGGATTCATGGGAGACAGATGTACACAATGTAAGTAGTGTATCAATTCAAATGATGTCATCAAGAATGGTTTTAATTGACTTGTCTAGTATCGATATGAGGGTTTAACATATAGAATTTGAAGCAGCAAGATTTAAAGTCATTATTGATTCATTGTTGATTTACTCTTAACACACTCTTGCAAACAAATAATACAACTTGTATTGACATCTTAAACATACTGGACTAGCGTTTATGTTGTTGTTTTTTATCACAATACCTTTTTTGAAATTATATGAAGAATTTTCCAGGGTCTCTTACATGCAATTATCGAAACCAAAGTTATGTCAATATTTAACAGTGGAAGAGTTATGCCCTATAACCTGACATTCCCCCTCAGATTCAGACAGACCCATAAGGGTTTTACTGTACTAGAAAATACCCCCTTATGTTGAAATCTACTCCTTTATAAGGATGTGTTTATTTGGCATTACATAATTCGTTTAAATCCAAGGTTTAGGCTATCTAATTTCAAATACAAGAATTCATTGTACCCAAGTCTCCTCTTTATTGCACTATTAGTTACCAAGCATGTTATTGATTCCAAGATTCATAGTGAAATTAAATTATTATTCATTGTAAAAATTTATTTTTGAGGACACGTTATATCAGGGTGTCATGTTTGTTTCATGGAGGGAACTCAAATTCAATGTTTTTTCTTTTTACCAGGGTGTTCACCTGGAACCTTTGGTTTAAAATGTGCATTAAGTTGCAGTGTACACTGTAAAGGAGATGGTTCATGCGCAGGGTCTTCAGGGGAATGTAACGATGGTTGTAATGATGGCTGGAAAGGAAAAAAATGTGACAGTGGTAGGTGACATTACAGCATAGTGCCTAACATTATTTTAATTTTGTTGCAGTAATACATTCCCTATATATTTTGATCGGGTTTAGAGTGTGAATCAGGGACATATGGTCAAGGCTGCAGTAAAACATGTAGCAATCCAAACAATTGCAAAGATGGGGATGCATGTCATCATGTGAATGGCTCATGTCCAAATGGATGTAAACCAGGATTTAAAGGGGACAGATGTTTACAAGGTTTGGACAAGGAAAACATTACTATTATTTATGACAACATTAATTGATTTTTAGCATGATTCTTTTAATTTGTTGTGATATTATGACAAAAAGTAGAATAATTTCAGATATAAGCTGTTTCTCATTCAATGTTTCTTATTTTTAAATAAAAGAAACAATCCCCAACGAATAGCTACTAAATTAAAGTCTTATACTTCTGTTACAATCAGAGTGTGAAGATGGCACATATGGCTCTAGCTGTACTGATCCCTGTGGCAAAAATTGCAAAAATGATGATGTTTGCAATAGAGTGACTGGAGAATGTCCTGAGGGATGTAAGGACGGTTGGACTGGGACACACTGTAACTCGAGTAGGTTGGATATAAGAATTAATATCACTGTTTTATTAAGATTTGATTCAAATATTCCCTGAGTATGGTACAGTTATATACTACTACAATTATCTAAGAAAATGTTGTTCAAATTCCATCGAAGATTTTGTAATATAATTACAGCATGCCTAATCAAATGATTTGCGGGCCTTTTTCTAAACAATGGTATATCTTTAGGGTGTCTAGGAAAATTCTATGGTCCTGGTTGTAAAACTCCTTGTGGCAAGTGTGCTGGTGATGGAAAATGTCACCATGATACAGGACAATGTGAGCGTGGCTGTGGTATCGGTTACACATTGCTTAATTGTACATCAGGTAACAAAAAAAAAATCAGTTTCAAGCATTAACTTTTGTTTGCTTGGAAAATTATTTGTAATTATTGTAACATTATAGATAATATCCCATGCAGCCCATCTTGTTTGACATCTATTCTTACCTTCAATGTGTTTTATATAATTTATTTTATGTTAAAAAAGTGTATGATTTTATATTATAAATTAGAGTGTAATGCAGGGTTTTATGGTCAGGATTGCATTGCTGCCTGTGGTAAATGTTCATCTCCTGATACTTGTAAGCATATACATGGAAATTGTCCAAAAGACTGTAAGCCAGGGTGGACAGGAGAGAAATGTGATAAAGGTGGGTGATATTACTAAACTTGAAGATTGGCTATGTAGCTTAAGTTAATACCCATTTTATTTTGGTAATGTTATGTCCCAGTGCTGTGTGCAATGTGATTCAGTACTTTAGCTGGGATGTTGATGTTTTTTCCAAAAGAAATTCTCATTCAAAAGGAATTTACATTGATATGCTTTTCCAACAATTTTCAGATGGTTTTTGCTTTCTTTAAAATACTCTGATGTATATGTTTTATAATTTCGACCCCAGTTTGCCATGAAGGTTCCTTTGGTCAAGATTGCAAGGAGGTATGTGGAAATTGTGAAAGCATATGTAATCCTGTAAACGGAGTGTGTGAACCTGAAGGATGCCAATCTGGATTTGTAGGTCAAATGTGCAAAAAAGGTAAGAATTTGAAAAATGAATATTTTTTTTTTTTATGGAACAATCTACTTATTGCATTAAAGATGAAGGACACTTTACCATCATCTAAAACGTCTATCAAAACATATTTGTACCAGCGCCTTTGAATATATGATAATAAATGTGCTATAGAAATCACACATTAGCATTAACATTAACCATACCATTATAAAGGGGTAAGCTACAAAGCTTGATCTGTACTTGTATGTGAACTCTTTAACATATTAAATGCTTTAATATTGATTTATTTGCTATCATTATAATTTTTATTAATAGTAGTAGTAATAGTAGACGTTGTAGTATGTGTAAAACCATCATACTGTCATCTTATTGACAGTCGAAAAGATGACAGTCGATAACACCACACCCCCTTTGAATTACACTATCTGCATTAGACAGTTTATTGTTCACGTTTAACTGCAGAGCCATGAATTGAACCGATGCCTCTAGTTTTGCAGAAAAAGATTGCTTATGCTTATACTATGGAATAATGATATAAAGTTTTAACAGGCTAATAATTGACAAAATGGATCATGCTTTTATAAAGTTACAGACATTATCACTCTCATCATGTTACAATGTATGAAAACACATTTTAGTTTTAATGTATTTTTCCTTAAACATCAATTTCAGAATGTGAACAAGGTTTGTATGGAAAAAACTGCAGCAAACTATGTAAATGTGAAACGAAGGAAAACCTCTGTCATCATGTTAATGGTTCATGTCCTGTCGTTTCAGAAGCAGGGCCTTCTGAGGGTAATTTGCCTTCAATTTGTAGTACACAATAACCAAAATAGCTTGAATTGAGGAAGCTAAAAAGAATTTGTTTCACATACACCAGGATGCAATAAAAACCAAAACAAAACAAAACAAAACAACTGCATAACAGGCATTCATGACTCAACCTTTCTCTTCCTTGTTTTTTTATCATCAAAATAGCAGCTCGTATAACTCAGTATTTTCTATTCTTTTAATGTAATCATAAACAAGATCCCACTTCCAATGAAGTCCGATCATCTCGTACAAGAAGAATTAATCTGCTCATTTTATAATAGAAATTTGAGGTGTAAATTTATTGCTAATAGCAACAAATAAATATACATGTATATGTTTTTAAAGTGGTGTTGTTTTTATGTTTCTTTTTAGGAACACCTGGAAGTGCAATTGGTGGCGGTCTAGGAGCCATATTTCTGATTGCAATCATTGTCATTGTGATTATAGTGATATTAAAGTAAGGTTCTTTCACATCAGCATTTCTTTTAACACCAGAATGATATACATGTACTAGTAAAAATGAAAAAAAAACATATTGGTTGACTGTTCTTCCTAGTTGCACCTTTAAATTTCTAACACATTTGGCCTTCAAACTATTAGTGGTAAACATATATCCATAGTTTAGACCCCTGAGATTTTGGACACACTTGATAACACTTTCTTTGTTAACTAAAATACCTTTGATAAGGCCTTTCTTGCTTATGAATGTAGAATTAACAGCTGGTACTGGTTTTGATAACACTTAACAGACAAAACAATCTAAGGATCAAATGTATCTTCAAGAGTTAGTAAATAAATATTTCGTGAGTATTTTGTCAGAACCATTTTGATCCACTAGACAAGGTACAATACTAGTCATAGCCTGAAGTTAGGCAGAATGTCATGTTTTAAAAATGCCTAAAAAGGAAAAGATCATATAAGTACACAGATCATAATTACATGTTGGGTTGGGAACGCTATATTCCAGGGGAGGCCTGTGTCATTTGATCATTTTGAAAGTTGAGTAGCTATGTAATTGAGCACCGATCCTGTTTACCTCATAGGCTATTAGGTTAGGCGCATTGGAATGTTTTGATTGGGTTTATTAGTAGCTTATTGTGTGTTCAATGCAAATGTAGTATGTAGGCAACATTCCTTGTCACATTTGCAATGAAGGAGTGGACATATTTTTAAAGCCTGTAGCAATTTAATAGATAACTTCAATTCAAAAGTTAAATTGATTTTAAAATACATAGGGATTTTATTTAAAAAATAGATATTTCTGAAATAAAATCAGTTCATAATTACTATTTTAAGTAAGTTTTTAGGCATTTACATATTCTCTAGTTGAATTAGCAAGATTTATTGTTTTCTTTATTTTGATTGTTGCTGTAAACATTATTTTTTTTAGATTAAGGAAGAGAACAAGAAAAGGAGATTCTGCCTATGTGAACAACAATTCAAGGGAATTTGGATCATTTGGTAAATCCCATGTCCTTTACATAAAATTCTACAAAACAATCTCCCTGAATAGAATGAACGCGAATCTTAATACATTTGTCATATTCTATTGTAAATTTTTATAAGTCATCATTTACATCTTCAGGAAAACTGAATTATACGAGGTGGAATACAACAACTAGTATTCAGAATTTAGAAATAGGTGACGAAAACGAAACAAAACATACTAGAAGCTTCTATGTAATGTGTCTTTAAGTTATTCAAACTGATCAGTTACTTTTGACATCGTGTCTGTTCAACAATCTGTTGCTTTTAACATAAATTGCTTGTGTAGTGATTCTAAACCTTTGTAAACACTCGGAGCTTCTCATCAGTGAAAAGAAAATATTTGACCTTATATAACCCGGGAAGACTTTTTATTTATGTTTTCCATTGCCAACATAGGCTTTTTAACGTTCAAAATACAATGTCTATTTACTCAGGCATACCCATATAGCAATACAGTACTGTGACTGCACCGCGGTGACTGCAAAGACATGCACAATAATGTGCAGTCAAACCTTGATTATCAAACATCTAACATAGAGGACTATCTACCATAATATCAACTAATGTGGTAACAGTTTAAAAGGTGTGCCTCTACTATTTTTGTTGTAGTTTTTTAATAATTATATAGAATCATATACACTGCAACAAATGACATACACTTTAGGTTTAATTGACTGTTTACATTACAAATCAGTGTTTTGTTGTTGTTTTTTGTTGAAGGTATAAACAACAATAGTATGTAGATATGAATTGGTATCACTAAAGAGAGTTGTGATGCTATAATTATATCATAGGGATCACTAACAACACTATAATGTTGATATTTTTTTCTTTTAGGGATTTTGTTTATAAAATCAATACTTTGCCAAATATTGTTCTATCGTGATAATTTTCATCCTGACCGGTTAATGGTGTAAATCTGAAAAGAGTAATCAAAATAATAAAAAGTCATCTTTTTACTTGGTTTATCTATAGACCATGAAAATAATTATGCACAAGTCAACGACGTATATCAAGAGGATGAAACAGCCATCATCACCCCTGCACCTGTAACAGCAACACCATGTGTGCTTCCACCAATTAAAACTCCACGTACATGTAGTGGGGTGAGCGGGAAACATCAGAACAGCAACCAGAACAAACCCCCTACACCTGCAAAGCCGAAAGTGATTCAAAAACCTACCCTGCCAGTAAAACCTATGGTACAGACACCAGGGCCATCCAGCAATACAGATGAAAGTGGGGTCTATGAAAACAAGGATCTTCGGCTGAAAATATCAGAAGTCGGGCCATACATTAAGAAACAAAAGCAGGAAGAGAAAGGTTTCGAAAATGAATATTTAGTAAGTTAGAAAATAGAAAAGGGTTTTATTTTGTATCTAAAAGCTTGATTTAGCTTAGATCGAATTTTGAAGAGGTAAGACCTTAAAAAAAAAACTTAAACCATGTATTAACTACATCATTGCTGTCCTCTTAGTCTTTACCAGGTGGTCAAACAGCTTCTTGGGCAGTAGCCACAAACCCAGTCAACAGCAAAACAAGAAACAGATACAGGAACATCTATGCATGTAAGTGTTTTATAGTTCATATACATAATTATTCAGAAAATGTTGTGTCCCAATATTTTATCACTGTCATGTAACAACCCCAAAATGTTGTTCCTTGGAGGCAACTTTTAAGTATAGAGTTTGTACTATTCAATATTCTATACATCGCCTTTACTGGTGTATCATGATCATGATAATTGTTCAATGAATAACTGAGAGACTGTTTGTATCTTAGATGACCATAGTCGAGTGCCTTTAAAAACTACACAAAATGGATCAGATTACATCAATGCTAATTTCATCAATGTGAGTATTTTAAACAAAGTATTTCAAAAAGGGATTAAAAGAGATTCCTTAATACATTGTATTTTTGAAAATAACACTCTGTTGTGGTGCCTTTTCCTAAATATCTGTGAACAGGATTCACTTCATTCATTTATAGGGGTACAAAGCTAAACACAAATTCATAGCAACTCAAGGCCCCAAGAATACGTGTGATGATCTCTGGACAATGATATGGGAACAAAATGTCACAATGGTTGTCATGGTGACAAACATTAAAGAAGGAGACAAAGTAAGAGCCATATAGTTCACTGTTACCTTAAAAAAAAAAGTGAAAACAAGGATACTTGTGGTTCAAATGTAGAAAGTCTTATAACTGAGAAGTTTTTAACCTTCTCTATATATTATATAGGCTGATTTGACAAACCTCCCCCCCCCCCCTCGTTGACAGAAAATATCTAATTGCAAATTGCTACTACATTTATTATAGATAGCTCATTAATGAAACATGAAAAAGTTATAAAGATGGTGTCCAAAAACTTAAAGCAGTATCATGTATAGTATAGTTTTCATACTATTCCTTAATATAACAGATATTGCTTATAAATGTTATTGTATAATGTTGTTACATTTGTTTCAGAATAAATCTGACAAGTATTGGCCTGATGTAGAAGATGAGATGACTTTTGGTGACATCACTATAACTAATACTGAGGAGCAGGAAATGCCAGGATTCACAATAAGAACTCTCTGCTTGAAGAAGGTAAATTACACTTCATTTCAAATTATAGTTAACGATTGAACCAATATTGTCTTGGGGTACTCAAAAGTCTTAGTGGCAATTAACTGTTTCCCTGGTGAATCTTTTTCAATCAATTTATCACTAACATTGTGATTCATATTACTTGGTAGATTAGAAGATGTCATAGTGAGTAAATGATAGTTTGAATGAATGAATGAATGAATGAATGAATGAATGAATGGATGGATGGATAAATGAATGTATGCATGCATGAATGAATGAGTGAATGAATGAATGAATGTTGGAATGGATGAATGAGTGAATGGATAAATAAATAGATAAAAGGATGAATTAATAAATTATTTTTCATGGATTATACATCAGTTGACAAAGTTCACTGCTTGTGAACGAAAGCTCCGAATAGTGAGTTAAACATTTTGTTGGGTGCACAAGTTTTAAAGTATGTTACAATATAATTAATTAATCAATGCATGTATGAATAAAATAATGTTTGAATGCATGAATGAATAAATGAATGAATGAATTGACCAATGTATGAATAAATAAAATGATGAATGAATAAATACTTAGATAAAATAAAAAGAAAAAATATTGATACATTATTGTCAACTATTCATAAAAGATTCATTAGGCCACTGTTATGTTGTATAACAATGATACCTGGCACAGAGTTTTTCAAAAAAAAATAGTTTCAAATGGCTTTCATTTCATTTATATTGCACACAATCTAGGTTCATGCATCATATTCATATCGAAAAGGAAAAATTAAGTATCCAGTGATTATTTTCTCTCAAACTTCTAGGAAAAAGATGTTAGCAAGACGATCTATGGTAATACTGAGGAATCTGAAAGAAAAGTTCTACAATTCCATTTCACAGAATGGCCTGATAAAGATGTACCAAAACATGGAACAACAATTCTTAATTTTGTGAGAAAAATCAAAACTGAATCCACAGGACTAAAAAACCCTATAGTAGTCCATTGTAGGTAGGTAGAGTAATTTCTACTAATTTGATGATCAAACACATCCAAAGGTCTGCATAAGTAGAAATGTTAAAAAAGACTTCAATAAATATAATTGTGTAAAATCGAAAATGGAAAGAAAAACACCCCCAAAAAACTGACAGATCATGACTGGAGTTGTCAGAAAGTTTTATAAGTAGAAATCCAGGCTATGCTCTAATATACTAAAGCAAAGTGGGAATGGTTCATAGTTTCATGGAATTACAAATACAGGTATATTTTTATATATTTTAGGAACTATTGGTGCATTTTTTTCTCAACTTTGATTTTAGTCTAAAGATCTTATAATAAGAACATTAATCGTTTTGAATCAACATACTTCATTTGAAAATCTCAAACATAGAAAAAAGTTAGGTCCATAGAATATAAATTCCTGTAATATGGATAGAAATAAAGTAGCTGATAGCACTTAGCACATTCCTTTTCTTTTATATCATAATAGTGCTGGAGTTGGTAGGACAGGAACTTTCATTGCAATAGACCATCTTCTGGATCAGGCCAAGGCAGAGAAAATGATTGATGTCTACACATGTGTCAAAGAAATGAGAGAAAACAGAATTAAAATGGTTCAAACTATGGTGAGTATTGATACAATAAGATGAGGTGACCTATGCTTTTTACTTTTTTAATTGTTGAATGAAAAGGTTTCCCCATTTTTTATGTTTTCATTATGCTTTGAACAAAATCTTGCATTAGATTTAAGAGAATCCAATATTAGGGTTGTGGGGGTCCGTGATATATCAGGCAGACATAATCCACATATAAACTTCTATTGAGTATAGGTTTTATAAATTGCTTATAAAAGCATGTGATTTCAATATCAAAAACGTTCAAACTTGATTCTGTGTTGTGTAGGAACAATATGTTTTCATCTATGACACCATGTATGAGGCAGTGATGGTAGGAGACACAAGTATTCAGTGTTTTGAATTTGGTCAAGTGTACTCAAGCATGAAGAGAGTGGACAGAGGTACAGGGATATCGAGATTAGAAGAACAGTATAAGGTATGTTATGTGTTATGTAACAGCAAAATTATAAAAATAATAATGTATAAAAATAAATATTTGAGAAAACTGAACATTTAAAATGGTATCTTATGTTTATAAGTAAATATTTTAGTCTATGTTTAGATGCTTGTATATGTCATGTTTATATAAACCTTGTGTATGTCTTCTATGAAGGGGGTCCCATGGAAGACAAGCTATGCTGAATGGGTGACATCCTTTAAACATTAGAAATAGATCAATTGTAAAGTATGAATAGAATAGTTTCATATCAAATGTACTTCTAGATGCTAAAGACTATAGCCGCAGAAGAAATTCAAGAGAGAAACATAGAGGCAGCTATTTCAGAAGAAAATATTCACAAGAACAGGTCCAAAAAAGTACTACCAGGTATAAAATCTATAGTAGTCTCTTCATTGTATTACTAGACTATTAGGGGGTATCAAAGAGGATGAGAAAAGAAATTCTCCCATGAAAAAACAATCATTGATGTTAATCCTTCAAAATCTTTAGATACCATCTTTTGATGTATTTGCTACTGATTACATAAAGCTCTCTATCAAAGCTCTACATTTAAACTAATTCAGAACATCAACCCTTTGTATTTTTCCAGCTAACAGTCACAGAAT
>JAVSBT010447869.1:0-10218 GCA_033118115.1 Pharyngocirrus eroticus
ATTTGTAAGTAGTTGTGTTTCTACTATTGTAGTAAGTGCTTATCTTGGGTATTTATGAGATAAAAACATACAAAAGATACTATGTATCCTAAATAGCTACAACATAAAGATAACTTTATCTTGTGTTTCCTTAATCATTTCTACACAAGGTTTGATGAGGAAAAAACTGGCAAAGTAAGGAAATAATATTGACTACTACACGAGATTATTTTGTATTAATTGAACATAATGCTAGAGCTATATATTAGATTAACCAAAAACAGGGATAGAGTTCCAATGATTGGATCGGTGAAGAAAAGGTTATACTTTACAGGATAGTTAGTTGGTATATTATTTCACAAGTTGATAATGAGAAAAAATACTCTTGGCTTTAACTTTAAACCCTTTCTGTAACAGCAATAATATATGCCACCACCTCTTTAACAGGATCCTAGCCCACCACAGGTTTTTTTACCCAGTATTTTCTTGTACCCATTTATATACAGTGCCTGGTTAAAGATGGTAAATTGCTGTTTTTCAGACTGCTAGCCTACCTCAGAGTCTTGTGGATAGAAATGAGCCAAAATTAGAATGTTTGTCAAGGTTGTTATGATCGTCCTTAGCATTGTCAAAAGGATGTATATTATCTTTTATAAAATGTTGATATGTCAATTTATCTCTCACTAAAATGAAGAAAAATACTACATGTTCCAGATTGTTTGACATTAGGAGTTTTCTTGCAATCAGTTGTAGTCGGTTTTACACATTAGAGTCCAAATGTGTAGGATGACAGTTCCAGGAAAATTCCAGTCAAAAGAAATCATAAAAATGATAAGGAATTATATTCTTAACCATTGTATACGTCTACAGGAGCCTTTTATAAACTAGTCAGAAAAATGAAGGAGTTTACTTTTTTTTTAGATTATTGTGTACTTAGTGATTGAAAATGAATACAAATAGAATTTAAAGAATCATTGAAGACACAATTTTTTTCATAAATGTGTGAGTGTGTCACTGTATGAAGCTATGATAATCTAATAGGAACGGATTTGATTGAAAGATAATGCAAACCACAGTATTCAGTTGGTTTCGCTTTAGAATGTCTTTTACTAGGGACAATATATGGTTAATTTGGCAACTATAAAACTAATGTTTCAAGAAAAGTACAAAAAAATATCTAACATATTATTATTTTTAAAATGTGCCAAATTTCAAGTAATTTGGTGTGTAAGTCTCACTGTATGAGAATACTGGTGACATGTGTTACCATGTAAGCACACTACTTAGAGAATATTGGAAACAAGATGACAGTTTGAAAAAAGTACCTTCCTAGTGATTAAAAATATCCAAGCACGAGCAGAGTCTTTTTGCGTTTACCCTGACACAGTCTTGTATTACTTTAGAAAGCAAGAGATCTGCTCGATCAAAAATAAAATACCACTTTATTAACATTTTGAATGTTAAGATTTTTGTAGAATATATGCTGTCAATAGTTTTAGGGATACATGGTAGACGAAAAATAACATAACATGTCAGACAGTGAAATTATGTTAAACTTTAAAAACCTGATACCTAGTGAACATATGTTCTGTCTATATAATATAGTTTTACTCTATCTCTATCTCCCTCTCTCTCTCTCTCTCTCTCTCTCTTACATATATACAGATTGATGTGTCTATGTATATCATGAACATATATTCTACGTGGTTGTGTAGTAGTTGTCCTCCAATTAATTCGTTTTGTGTAAGAAGGCTGATGCTTAACAGCAACGATTACGAAGAGAGTGGATGATTGGGTATAAATACACATGTTGCAGAAAGGTGATTCAGTTACTATAGATGTGTAAGTCAGTAGTAGTAGAAGGACAAGACTATTTTATAGGACTGAAAGAGACTAGTTATAACGTCTCGGAGTTAGATATTTGTGTACACTTATAAGAAGGCTTCTAAAAAATAGCTGGATTATTTTACAACTTTTGAATAAGTTATCACAGGAGGTGAGTGATTGAATTATATTAGTAAAAAATTGCCATAAAAAAGTTTCCGATGGTTTCCTGATTTCTTAAGTGGTCTGTGGTTGATTGCTTGGAATTATTATGAGCTAATCAGTATTTCTGATTATTTCTAATAGTTGTATATTGTTGGTTGCAAAATGATGCCAGTTAGACTGCGAGGAAATATTTGGGGGAATTTATGGATTGTATTAGAACATCGTCATAGATTTTCTATTGATGACATTCAAATAATGGCTTTGAGAGAGTTAGGGTTGATTCTGCTAGTATTTTAGGTTGCTGTTCTGTTGTAACATTTTGTTTTGGAACTCATGTATGCTAATTAGTATATACATTTTTATGATTTAAGGGATACCCTCTGTAAATAAATATACCATTTATTTGAAGATTTATTTCAAACACTTTTAACTGTACTCTGTGGTCCTTTTAAATAATAACAATCTGGTCTGCTGGATCAGATTTTTAATTATTCAAAACCATTACCATGTAAATATCACCAAATTTGGAAGTGTTTTTTTAGGGCTGTTAGTTAGGGTGGATAGCATCTGCCAGGTGGTTTGCTAGGAATCTGTAACCTCCTCTCTGAGATGGGCTCATATATTGTTTTGTGTGGGGGTCAGCATTTAAAGGGTTAATTGAAGCTTGGAATCTGTTGCGTAGGAGAAAAGACTGGGGACAAACGGCTATATTGTCAAGGAAAATTATTTTGTTTTTGGTTGAATACATTCTGTAATCCATTGAGATTCAAACATAATGGTAACAAAAGGTCAGTTATGTTTGCTCATTACAGTTCAAGTCTATAACCATTACCAGTAAAACTACTTAAGTATTTCACTCCAGCTGGATGTGAAGATTATTTGACTGATGTTCAGTTTTTGACCCCTTTCCTTCTATTTACATCATAAGACATTCAATATTTTGACAGCTTTTAAATACCAGAGTAATGTATGAATTAATTCTGATCTTTTGTAGTTTTGTTTCATTTTTTCTGTTGTTAGATTATAGATGTATACACAAATGAGTATAATGTATATATATACTTTTGATACTATGTTACACCATATGTGTTGGAATTGAAGGTATATTTTTTTTATAGTGTTGTGAAATAATCAACTTTGAAACATAATGATAATATACTATCTGCAACACAGATAATGAAGCCTGTATCAAAAAATAGTACTGTAACACTGATTATTTTGTGGATTTTCGAAATATCATTTGTACATTGAAATAGTACCGTAAACCCTTATTTTCTGTGGACTTTTGGGTAGAAATATTAATTGAATTTACAACCAGATTGGTTGAGTATGTAAGCATAAGCTATAAGACATAGTTCTAAAGCTTTGAAAAATAATTTATGCTACCTATGTCCACCAGCCCACCCCATCCCCACCCTCTAAAATGATTTAAAAAATAACAAATTAAAAATGAATTTCAATTCACTTCAAGATTAGGAGCATGTTGTAGCTAAGACAGTCTTGGTCCAGTTTATAACTGCAGGCAGAGTATATAGCACAATCTGTAATAATTTTTCTTTGATTGATTAATTTACATGATTAAGTTTATGTTGTACATTACAAAGAATGGGGCAAATAGCTAGGGTTACATCATACATTGGAATTATCAAAAGAAATTGTATCAAATTAATGTCAGTATTTTACTTAATTGGTATATCATGAAATATTGAACTGTTGGTAGATGTTCTAGCACATACAACCTTTGATACAATATACAAGTTTCCATGCTAATGACCATCTCGGCCTCATCCTTTGTGCTGTTAAAAAAAGTTACATTTACTGGTGATAAGATATTTTAGTGATATTTTAGTGATATAGACATCAACACTAGGCCAATATATCACTATTTTGTGTTGCTAGATGTTAACAAAATAGTGATGTGTTTTTACCCCTAATTCTAGGGTAACTGTTGATGCCATTTACCTAGCACTAGATATAAAAACCATCACTAAACATGACTTGGTTTTTTTAACAGTGTGTGCTTATTTACATAATGATTTACTAAATGAATCTTATTGTATTTGTTTATATCCTCAGACGATCAGTTATATCTGCAACTTTGAATTACATGTATTAGCAAAATGATATGTTGTGATTTTTGATTTTTTTTGTCATCTATGTTAAGAAGTATCAGGCTCATTTCACATTCTCCAAATAGTGAACATTCTTCAAGCTAATAATGTTGGACTACGACATGTCAACACTAAACCTATCAACAAAGGTATTTCATTGAATTGATGGCTGGCTGGAGTTATGAAATACCTGGTTCTAACAATAACTTGTTGTGGGCAGTTCTATTGTAGTCTGGGTTATCATTTGATAGACTTTGGGTTTACTTGGGGGTGACTGAAAAATGAAAGGTAGACATTAAGATAGGTTTGGCTGGATATTGTATAAATACATGTTGGTACAGATATGTATTGTGAACTCATGTCTGGGGATTGAGAGAAAGTATGTAGAATATATAGATATACAATAGACAAGGTGTTGGCCTTACTTGAAAATCAATGAGAAATTGTAGAAACACAGATCCACGTATCTTGAAGACATCCATGCAGACAACTGAAAGACATTCAAATCAAGGTATTCTACAACAGCCTCACACTCTGTCTTAGTGTCTGTTTGAAAACGCTGAATTTTGACAGTTTTATTTGGATTCGAATGCTCAAGGGTTTGTTTATATTTTCAAACAGAGGGTCTTGTGTGTCAGGTTTTACTGTAAGTGTGTAATGAAAGTACACTGAGAATTTGTATATATCCATAATACTAGTACTACACTCTGACACTGAGGCCTATAGTCTGTATGATTGGAAAGGCTATACATTCAACCAATGGTTTGAGATAGAAGAAAGAAAGAAAGTCCTATATATTATGCTGTGATTTTCTTACACTTATAGTATAGTGGTGACATCATAAAAATAAATCCATGTCAATACTGGATGGGATACAATATATTAACTAACTTGATTGGATTATACCAACCAGTGGAGGGACAGACAGACTGACAGACAAACACTGTGACAGTGAAGACAGGTGGGTGGTTTGATTGTTTTATTCTGTGTCTAATTGCAGAGTGAGATGTATGGTATGATTACATAGACTTCTTGTTCCTATACGATCAGTTTAACTCATTGTCATTGTCACATAGTAGTTATGGAATAAACCCCATGAAGCCTTTATATAGGCTTTGGTCCAAACTCTTTTGGCCAGAATAAGGTGTAATGGCCTTTATCTGGAGGTTGTATTTGAAGTGCCCTCTGTCTAGAGGTTGTATCTGAAGGGCCCTCTATATAGAGGTTGTATTTGTCTCTTGTCTGAGACTATAAGTAACCAAAAGGTATGGGCTATATACCATGGTTCTTCTTAACTTTCTGCCAAGGCATCCAAAGCTTTAGGCCAAAGCTTTAAAGTCCATAATTTAGTGTTGTCCCTGAATGCCAATTTAAGTTTTAGCAAGTGACATTAGGCTCATGTTTCAAGTGGACCTACTTGTATTATCAAATTTCTTCTTAACTGTTATGAACCACAATGTTATAGCATAGAAGACAAGGGCATTATCTAGTCTTTGACAATTACTTTCTGTCAAACCTGACACTTATGTCACACATTCTGTTACACATATCAAAGGACTTTTAGTAAATTGTGATAATAGCAGAATTTCAGAATAGAGTCAAAAAAATTACTTTGATATACCCAGAATCCATTTGAGTAGTACCCTGCATGGCAAGTTGACTCCGCAATATAGTGATAGCTTTTTAAGACAACTTTAGAGTCAAGCAAATGCATTAAAAGGTGGTCAAAATGAACCAACTACAAGGTCATTCTGTATTAGGTCTCATGAGAAAAGGACCCCTTGTATATAGGATGTATGGTGCTCTACCATGGACATCAAAATCCAAAGTGTAGGAGCTATGGTATTGGTACACAGACTGGTGTAATAATAAGGGAACTAAGTGATATCTAATACTATTGACTGGATATACCTGTATAGTATATACCCATAGGGTCAGTCTATACAGGCTACCTAATCAATACATGAATATACATTGGCAATGAGTGAAAAAAAACGTCACACAAAACATTATGGAAGGAATCCAACTGTTGTAATCTTATATTGGATCAATCATGACTTTTGGATTAGATCAGATATAGGATTAGTACAGTATTGTAGCTGCTAAATTGCTTTAAATAAAAAAAGTCCAAACTACTATGATTATGTACACAATTCTAGAGAAAATAGTTCTATGTGTTGTGTCATGAAGTCATAAAATTCCACAAAAATGTAGGGCTTTGTCTCTGAACTTAGTGACAATATCTTAATAACTATCATTACGATAATATATAGAATAAAAAGGAAATTTATCTCGGGGGGGATGATATCCTCATGGTCCCCACAGTGCAGCACCTAATACAACTTGGGGAGCCCAGAAAATAAATCCTAACCCAGTGTCTTGCTCAGTGACACACCAAATCATTTTAACAGGCAATTAATTGACTATATTAATACAGTTTAAGACCTGTTCTGTCCAAGGATCTTGTTCTGAGTCAGTAAAATGATAAATTATTTGGAGTGTAACAAGTTATGGCATTTGTGTCATTTTCTCTCTGAAATATTTGATGCAATTCCTGGCATTTTCAATTTCAAGGGTTATTTTGCTTTTTTTGTTTGGTTTTGGGGTTTGTTTGTTTTGGGTTTTTTTGAGGGGGAGGGGGTCAGAAATGGGCAATTATTTGTGTGAAATTTAAGTATTTGCTGGAACAGTACAATACTAGAGACTCAATTACTTGAACAGAAATCCATTTGTAGTATTGGTGGTTAGTCTGGTTGGATTACATAAGCACACCTGCTAAGATCCAGGTAATCTATGAGCTATTATAGTTATGACATAAGCATATTATTGTGTCTCACAGATAGCACAAAACTAGACTTTTAAAGTTCTCCATAATTGATTTATATTGTTCATGATGTATATAAAGTTCAAAATTGTTTCACTATATTTGTGTAGTATTATAGCGTATATACACTAATTTATATGTGATGGTGAAAATTCAATCTATGATTGGTTATATCATAGATTGCTTTGAAATGATGTCATCACATTACTATAGTTATGCAAAGGAGCAAACACTGCCATGTCCGCACTTAAATTGACCCCTGTAAGTTATGTGACCTAATTAATTCTAATGTCCCATAGAAATAAACATTTCATCAACTTTTCCTTTAATTCGACTTACATAATCTTTTCTTATAGAATATTACGGGCAAAATTATTTATACAGGTAGAAATAACTGATAACAATTATAATATTAAGTAGAGAATCATAATTTATTTTGTCAATCACTTGTTAGTGTCATCCATTCAGCAATTTTGTTTCAAATGTCAATTGCCAAGAACTGACGACAGAAACTGTCTGGAACAATTTTTGCAGAAGCTCAAATACTAGTATACGACAGTTGGCCATCACAATTATAACACCTTGAAGGGTTTTCTATCTAGTAAAATGCATGAATGACTATAAAAAAGATTCTCTGGTGAGAAGTTTAATGATGTATTGAAACAGTTTAAAAAAGTTGAATTTAGTATAATTATGATTATGTAAGCTCATCTGTGCATTAAGTAAGATAAAAGAGAGAAAAGTTTAGTCTCTCTTTTATAGTATAATTATGGTATAATATAATATTATGAAGGATGAATGTATGAATGATGCATGGAGAGCCCCCTTGGAATACCAGCTAGCTGAATTGGTTACCTTCCTTGAATATCAGAAACAAACAAACAAATTTGATGTTGTACAAATAATACAAATACTTCATATAGATTAGGGATATATATAAATTATGATGATATTGGTTGATCACATGTATGACACCACCTCCCCCCACCACTTTACTCCATACAAAGAAGTATATCAAAGCCCATCTTTACTGATTAAATATCTAGATACCGTAGACATAGCTTTGACATGATACTGATAAAGAATTTATAAAAATATATCAATGAAGGATGTCAATGATGGTTATGAGTTTGTAGATATTACAATGAGCCATGAAAATCTTTACTCTTCCTTCTACTAGTACTAGCAGTGTCAGCTTACTGTATGCATTGCCTGTCAATATCTTGTATCATTGCAGTGGCTATTGTAAGCCTAGCATTCTTCTTTTAGCAATCAGTTTACCGCCCACATAGTGTAAAGTATACTGTCAAGGTGAGACTTATCTTTATGATAAAAATAGGCAAATAATTATGTCAATAGAGACAAATAACTAGGTGTTGTTGGAGTTTGAATAAATGTGCACGTTTTGAATGTATTCAAGGATTCAGAATATTTAAAACATGTTTTTTTTATGCTACAGGTGTCAAAGAAGATTTTTATGGAGGTTTTTCATAAAAAAAAGCTCAAGCAGTCTTAGAGCCAACTGGAATTAATTTTGATATTTTTCTGTTGAAATATAAAAAAATAGCCTTTCAAAAAACTCCATTTTAATTCAACATGGGGAATCTGTTCTGGAAATGCTTTCATTACTGCTTTGAAACATGTTCTGACCAGATTTCCTATTTTAAATTCGTTTATAGATTTTTAAATGATTTTTTTTTGTTCATGTTTCCATGTAAGCAGAAGTTATTAAAATGTTATCCAGTTGTTGATTTGCTGGGGGGAGGGGGGAGGGGGGAGGGGTTGGAATAAGGTAATTAGTTTCACTATCATGTCCGTATATAATTTTATTGAATATCAAATATTCTATAAACACAAGAGACTTAGATCTCTTTCAAGTGTTATTGATATGATAATATGTAATTGTATATTTTATTTGCTTTTAATTTCTTATTGTGGCCATGTCCATGCCTTGGCTTTCTGTGAAAAGGCCTATGTATTTAAGTGGCTTATGCTAATCTCAATGTGTGTTTTGTGGTTATTACTGAGGACTAAAATATATAATGCCATGTATATATACTATATACTACTATAGTAGACTTTGTACTATACAAAGATGATACATGTTCTTGTTTTTAGTAGTGAAAGTAAAAATTGCAGGCGGGATATTATGATTTTTGATACTGTAATAAAAATATGGCTACCCTTTAATAAACAGTAGAGAGTCCTTGATGATTTTAAAACATGTAGGTTTCAAACTGCAAATCTTAGTTGGAACTTATCTATTTTCCATAATTATGCAGTATATATTGATAAAATCCAAAGAATTAAGGAAGGTCAGGTATATTTCAGTTATAATTATGTAGTCTATAATCTTATTTTCAATTAAGAAAAATGTCCTTTTTGCCTTAGTTCATATCACTGGTTGTCTGGATACTTGCATATACTCGAGCATATATTAAGGTTTTTTCTAAGGGTCTTAAAACAACAGTACTTGTAAAAATAACTTTGCTATCTATGCAGAAATGTTATCTGTCATTTAACATATCTTTTTTGTTAAAAAAATGTTAGCGCTACCCAATCCATTCATGTGTTTACATTATAGTTCCAGTACATATTCTCCCCCTTTTCAATTCTGACTTGATTGCTACAGGAAGTTTACATTACAAAATGAAGTGTATCAATCTTGTCCCTATATAAGTTAACTGCTTTGGACACTGAGGCAACAGGATATTATTTTTGGTGTTACACCATTTTACAGAAGATTTTGTTGTCAGTTTAATTGTACTTCTTGGCTCACAAATCTTTTTGACACCTCACTTATATCCCTAGCCATGTATTGTGAATAGCCTTCAAAGAACTGCTATTGCTAAGTGCTATACAACTATTCCAAGGCAAGACAAGACTCAGAGAGAGATATTTTTAAAAAATCAGGTCAATGAAAGTACTGGTTAACCCCATGGATCATATATCACAAACTGTCAATAATCAGAAGGTGAGACAAACAAAGCCAAGCTGTATATCAATTTCTGTGAAGATTTTAAAAGCTGCCTTGTAATATACCTTTTATAGATCATTGTAAAAACTACAGGGCAATGCGTTAACTGCAGTGAAATATTGATGCTCCAATCAAGCACAAGGACATTGGGTAGCAAAGAAATAGATTTTAAGGATGAGCAGTTAGTTTGAAGGCTACTTTACTTTGTAGTAAAAAGAGTAACAGGATCAAGACAAATTCATTTTTTTAGTTTTAGAGTGAAACATATTTTGTATCAGTTTGCAGTGCCAATGTTAATCTGTTACATGTACATGCAGTGATGTCTATATAGTGATGTA
>JAVSBT010447880.1:5513-43473 GCA_033118115.1 Pharyngocirrus eroticus
AAGATGTTTTCCTTGCTGTGATACCAAAATATGTGTACTTATATAAACTTTACTTTATTTCTAATTTTGAAAATTCAAAGTCTTATGAATGTTTCACATATTATGAAAACTATTCCTTGGGTGTTGAAACATTTGATGGATATAAGAAAAAATATGGAGAACAAATACTGCTTGTACCTTTTAAGATTTTAGCTCTTAAATTTTACAGTATTTTGTGATTAGAATATTGGATAAACCTTGATTTTAAGTATATAAAGGTTGTCAATTTGTCAGTGGTATCTGTTCACTTGGTTTAAGTATAAAATGATTTTCTAATAAGATATGATCATCAGGGAAAGGCTATGTATATGATAGCACATGCAACTTGATCAAATCATGATGCTGAATATAGCAAATTTAACATTTTTAATGTACATCATTATTTTGAACAAAAAACAGTTGTGACTTTCCTGGTGTAATTTCTTTCAATTATAACTTTTTTATACTAGGAATACATATTTTGATGGGATATAAGTTTTGATAATATTATTATACCCAACACTTTTGCAAAGCCTGCTAGTATTTAACCCAGCATACAACTGCCAAAAAGTTTTCTTGAAAGATGTGTTTTTAATTATTCAATTTAGATCTGGACTTTGGATAGTGTTTTATCTTTGTTGAGTATTTTTTGGTACTTTGACTTTTGATTTGAAAGTTTTGTAGTGTTGTTATGCCATGGTTTGGCCATTCTAAATTGATTAGTGGGTAAATGGATTTTTGGTATTAAAAACTGGGTGGATCAGTCGGTTGGGTAAATCATAAGGCTGTGCCAAAGAAACTAAAAAAAATCAAAGTTATCTGAACAAATTATGCATATGGAGTTTTTTTAAATCTCAAATGTTGTAAAGGATAATGGCTAAACACACCAAACGTGCATTTCTTAAAGCATCATTCCACCAAAATCATTGTTATGTAGCATTGCAAGGTTTTTATTGAATTGTACTATATAAATGGGACCAGCTGTTGAAATAAAAGGACCATTTAGATGACAACATAGATAGTCCCTATCAGAGGGATTTTAAGGTTTCTAGGTATCGTAATTATGATAACATTTTGTACATGTGTAGAATACAAACTGATAATTTTTCAGTTGTTTATCTTCTAGAACTTTAAAACTAAATTGACTTGAATTCGAACTGTAGTGAATATATTTTTGATAAATGTTAAGTTTTGTCATATAGTTTATATTTGTCGTTGTACATGTTTTTGAATGAACAAATATGCAGGTTGTAACAAGTGCTTTGTGAATGTAAATAAATCAATTTTGACTATTAATAGAACCTTCATAGTACCATTGCATTTACATAATACACTGTCTAAAATGAGTGGCCCCACACTAAAAAAGGGTCATATGAAAAGTAATCTTTTCAAAAATCTCTATGCGAATTTAACATGGGAAATCTGATCACAACATGCTTCAAAGTGGCAAATAAAGCATTTTCAGACCAGATTTCCCATGTTAAATTCCCATAGAGATTTTTAAAACACTATTTTTCATATTTCCATAGAAGATAAAAGATATAGAGATTAATTTTAATTGGCACTAAGCCTTTTCTTGCCTTTCATGAAAAAAAATCTTGTCATTCGGATGAGACAAAAACCCAGGCCCCATGTCAAAGATAACAGCATCTGGCATGTAAAAGAACCAGATAATGTTGAAAACAATACATTGTCTGCAAAGCATATTCTGAGTGGGAAACTAGCGGTGGCGAAGGACTGTATAAAGGTCCGACGTGTGATCTGAGTGGTCAACCGAGGAATATGAGCGCATAGAAATGGATAATCAGTAATTTGCGCTATACAAATGAACAATACAATTTTAAAATTATCCTTAAGACACCTTTGGTATAAAAAAACCCACATGTTTTTAATATTCTGAATACCCCTATACATGATGACTAGAACCTAAACTACAGTTTCTCAAATCAAATTCAATGTCTTTAATTTTCATCAAACTAAGATACAGTTAAATCAAAATGATATTCTATTGTCATCCTGTACTGTTGCCTCAGTTTAGAGGCCTCAAATACTGAATGTGTTAAAATTGTTCAAGGAAAACTTTCACCTTTGCACCAAACCACTCATATCTAAGTACCAAGTTATATAATGGAATTCACAATATCAGAAAAATTAATCATGAAACACAATATTTATACTGGTAAATGATTCTCATGCAAAATTGTTGTGGGAATCATCAATATTCTTTGGCTATTTGCTTCCATGGTTTAGTGGTCAGCATAGCTAACTAACTATCAAGCCAGCAACCCTGGTTCAAGTGAAGAATGATTTTTTTTCATAGCTCTCAAGTCCACTGATCTATAATTGGCTGAATAAAAGGCTTTTATGTGCTAGCCTCAGTGAATATCATTCTCTAAAAGAAAATCAATCTATCATGTTATCCAAACTATTTCATATTCAACAATAAATATTTTCGTGTTAAAATAACAGTGAGGGATGGGAGAGGGGTGTTATAACTACAATATTCATTTATTTATACAATCATGCTTATGGTTACCTGGATGGACTCTTTCTTAAGGACATACATAGACCAGAATTTTAGATTTTTAGTAAACATATTCATCTTGTTACTGTTTTATGATACCCATATGACAGCAATACAAATACATGTAGTTATATGTTCGATCAAATCATTCTAGATATTACTAAATATTTGCATTCATCTGCATATAAACTCCATGATCTCTGTTTTAATTTTTTATATACAAGACATCATGTATGCCAATATGTTGACAAATAAAACTAGTTCTCTCACATGTCAAACCATACAATTAAAACAAAAAAAAATACATATTAAAACACAAGAAAATAAAATCTTTTCAATATCAATACCATCATAAATCTTCAAAATATATAATTTCAACCTTGACCTAGGTCTAAAGCAGTCAATGGTCTATCAGTATCACCTGGTACTTCTCAGATGATAAGTCTAGTAGTTGCAAAGACTGTCTATAAGTAGAAAGACCAAACTGTCTGGAACTCTCAGTATTTAGAAAACGAATGAAATCAGTGGACAATGATAATCAAGGTTTCCATTTTGGTGTTTTGTTTGGGAGTATTTTTTACTACCTCTGAGGCAAAGGCAAAAATTAAAAGAGATGTTCAAGCTATAACAGTAAGTATAGATTTAAAAAAACTTGGAAACGCCTAGACTGAAAAATAGAATTTTTTTATAGATGTAGAAAATTCTAATATTTATTATATACATAGTCAATTCTAACTGGTAAAACAACTATTTCATGTCTATTCTGATAATTTGTATGCTATAGTTGTAACACCAATAAGGTCTCCTTTTGGTATTACTTCTAACTTTTGTTGTGGGTTTAGTGTTTTCTTAAGTTGCGATGCTTTAAATCTAGTTTTTGCTTGGTGTCTTATTTCATTTCAGACTCATCCAAGAGACCAATGGTTTCTTGATGAATATAATCGTGTGAGAATCTTCCATGGAGTCAACTCTGTATCCAAAGGGTTTCCATGGTATAGAGCTGATATGTTAGATGATGACCACCTGGATCTTTTACAAAGCTGGGGCCTAAACATTATAAGACTTGGAACCATGTGGACAGGAACTGAGCCAACAGAAGGTTTTTATAATGGAACCTACATCAATATTCTGCGCACCATTGTAGAAAAACTTGGAGAAAGAGGGATTTATACAATGCTAGACATGCATCAGGATTGTTTATCCTCAAAATATCCTCCATCTTATGACGGCGTTCCAAGATGGCTGGTTGATTCTTTTCCTGAACCAACCAATCCCTACCCTTGGCCCTTAGATGAAGTCACCCAATGGGAGGAAGGATATCTGACCCAAGGAGTCAGTGAAGGTTTTCAACATCTTTATAATAACACTAACAATGCTTTGGATAAGTGGGCAGACTTTTGGGAATTCATTGCATTCAGTTTCAATGATCTTCCATCAGTGATTGGATACAATTACATCAATGAGCCTTGGGTTGGGGACTACTTTCAAAATGAAGATCTTCTATTACCTGGTGTGGCAGGACAACAGAATTTACTCCCAGTGTATGATGTTTTAACAGAAAAAATCAGAGAAGTGGATCAGAAGAAGATTATTTTCTATGAACCTGTCTTCCATGGGCAATTGATTCACGACTTAGATTTTGGTTCAGGTTTTGACAGAGTTCCTGGAGGTGAGAAATACAAAAATGTGAGCGCCTTCTCCTATCATATGTACTGCTGGTCTTTGGAATTCATCAGCAGTAATGCAACAGATGAAGAAAGGCAGGAAGCTAAAGAATATTGTGAGCGAGAACTCCTACCAACCATGATGAATTCTGCTCTAGAGAATGCTAACCTAACAGGTGGGGCTTCAATGCTAACAGAGTATGGCATTTGCAAAACCTTTGAGGATACCATCAATGTGGAGTGTGATTTCTTCATGGATTTGTGCGACCAACGCTTCCAGTCTTGGATTGATTGGGATTATAACGATAACAGATGGTTTCAAAATGGTCAGCCAATTATGGAGCGAGTCATTGAATATGTCCGCCCCTATCCACAAGCTATAGCAGGCACGCCAATCTTCTTCAGCTTCATATCAAGTGAGCTTGATTTTATTCTCGAATTTACCCCAGATGCAAGTATAGAACAACCCACAGAAATTTATGTACCTTCCATTAGGTATGTTGATGGATATGATGTTGAAGTATCTCCAAGCCTGACATGGGAGGCAGCTGAAGGGGACATTATCCTTGTGTATTACAATGGATCTGGTCAACCAAATTCACAGTCTGTCAGAATAACACCGAAAGCATAAAAATGATAAATAAAACAAAAGGGAAACCATAACTTATTTTACATCATTTTTTTAATCTCATTTTTTTGTTCGTTTTAATCTCAAGTTGAATGTACAAAAGTCCTCTGTAAGAACATACATTATAATATTATCAGTCATATTAAATAATGTAAAAAGGCATAAAAAAGACCTTATACAAGTGAGAGTCCATAACATAATCCCTGCAACTGAACTAACATGCTTTGTTCAGATCTCCGTACTGGCCGTGATATTCAGTTTTCACTAAGAAAATCACTGATTACGACTTTTTTGTGGTCACAAACAAATTATAATAAAGGGTTTAAAGCCCTATTCCACCCCCCAGTATTATATAATGTTTTCTTTGATCACATATTACCATTTACATAATCCCCTATCATTGTCTATACCATAGCTGTGTAACATTTTCTAAGAGAATAATCAGTACAACCATAGAATCAGAACAAGTAAACTTTAAAAAAGCCTTTCAAATTTACAATTTTTTGGCTACCTCACCTTATTACAAGTCTATCAAGGAAACGACTAATTATAACATTAGGCTAAAACCATCTGGTCCGACGGTCCAGTGCCTTAATCGATTGCTGACTTACTATTGTTATTGATTTAGAACACTACGGTAAGTCACTTATATGATCCCTGAGCCTTAAATGTGGCTCTGCACATTGCAATGAATCCTAGTACAGATACAATTATCATCATGTGATACAACCCATTCCAACCAAAGTAAGAGACAATCACACTAACAATGGGGCCTTCTAAAACTGAACCAAGACTGCCAAAACCTGAAGAAAAAAAAAGGTGGGAATATATTTGATATTTGCATATTCTTTTCCCCTCGAAGTTAAAAAGCAAATAAAGAGTAGTACGACACAGATAATAAAATGAACAAGCTGTTTATTACTGATAAAAATAACAAATAACATTTCAAAACCTACCATTGATAAGGCCTATCACACTGGCTCCATCTGTTGATGACTGTACTATTTGACTAGCTATAGACCCACCTAATCGTTGAAAACAAACAAAACATTCATTTTATGTATCAGTATCCAAAAACAATACGATCAGTTTGTTTCTTTGCAGTTTGTTTAGAGAAAGGTCATAAATGCTTCATCCACTAGTTTTGAATTTTGAGCTCCCGCCAACTGAATCATACTTCAGTTGACAAAGTCCGCTGATTGAGGATGAAAGCTCCTATTAGTGAGTGCTATTTCTTTAGTTGTGTTGAATAATTTTTTAAACTAATAATGTTACAATATATATCATTTGATTTTTAAATGGGATATCAGCACAACGAGGTGGCGCCTCTGCTGATCATTCATCGATCATGCATACTTGAGATTACAAATAGGCTCATTTCAAAAGTTAAAAATCATGTGCATGTTTCATTCAAGGGACTTACTTTTTTTCAGAATCGTTGCTATATATACAGCATTGGTCATATTTAGCAATGAGTCTGAAAAATGTTAAATGTGAGAATGAAACATGCGCATGATCTTTAACTTCTCCAACACACATGACTGGTCATAATCAGCAGAGGTGCCACTTCATTGTGCTGATATCCCATTAAATCAAATGATATAGACAACATTTCAATGCTAGTGTGCTGGAATCCCAATGTAAATGAAAATGATCTTACTTATCATGGTGTCTGCAGCACAATTAAATGCTCCTCCAAAGAAAATACAAATACAACACAAGATTGGATTGATTTCTCCCATGAACATGAAGAATAAAAATGTCACAACATTCATCAACTCAAAAATGGCAGTAGACATAAGGCTTTTATCTTTACAACATCTGAAGAGAAAAGAATTGAATTATGAACAGAAAATGACAGTATACTTTATTAACATTCCCCTCTTCTAATCGTCATTTTGAAATCGATATACATGTAGTTACTAAATTAAGAAAACAGAAATATTCTGTAAAAATCCTCCTAAATAGTTTCTTTCAATGTATGACATTTACCTGTCAATAAGAATTCCACTAAATACACTCCCTATTGCACCACCCAAGTCAAAAAGACTGGAATACATTCCAGAATCACTTTTTGAATAATTCATCTGGAATTAGGTAATCACAAAACAAGAGGGAGATGACATTTTTGATTATACTGAACACTGGTTGGGTATGTAATGCAGTTCTTTTTTAATGTGTGGACACATTCTGAACTACTGGTTTTGAATTCACAACTTTACAGATTATCTTAGTGCCAATTCCTTTAATTTGTTATGATATAAAATGTTGTGTAAGCAGCCGAGATTTTTAAAAGTAAATACAGTACACGTCCTTGTACTCACATGTTCGGACAGGAATATAGGAAGCCACATGTACATGGTGTATCTGACCAGCTTCAAGCAGAATATACTACTGGATAACTCTACAACCAAACTGTTATAAGACAAAACAAATTTCATCATCATGTTAAAGAGGTATTGACATTGTTTCATTAGGCTCAAAACACCCCATCAAATTACCAATTTACTGAAAGGTGCAATTTAAATTGAATAGAAATAAAACAACATATAAAAAAAACGCTTTAATGTAAATTAAGGTAATATATCGACTGAGAATTAAAAGACAACCAAATCAATGAATTTGCAAAGAAATAAACATACGGTAATTTCCATAACCTAAATAAACTTGTGTCCTTCTTTTTTATTATAATTGAAGGTAAAATCTCTACAAAACAAGGAAAAAAAATATCAAAAGAACAACACTATCAATGGAAATTATCAGATAACACAGTAAATTATATATACTCTAAGGAGAGTGTAATGTGATTGATATAAGGCCAATTTTGTTTCTGGCTCTCAAGTATCAAAATTATGCATTATATATTTTGTTTCTCTTCACATATCATCAAAATAATTATAATTTTTTATAAAATAGATGAAAATCAGCAAAGCTAAAAATGTCAACTGGATATATGGATATACACTATAAATTTTAAAATAACAAGATTTACCACTATCAGCTGCTTTCAAAGTACCTCCTGAGACTGCAAAACTTGGTGAATTTTTAGTGTAAAAAAAATATACTATCACAGATAATAACAACTACAAAGAAAGAGAAAATCCATTAGCGATCTGTAAGAGAGTAATTTGATTGACTAAAATTCAAATGTAAATTCTGGCATGAATTTTACATGACAACTTACACATATCACAGAAGGCAAAATATAGACTGTTCTCCAGCCATAAGTAGATTGTAGGTACACCTATAAAAGAAACACATAAAATTATACAATTTATGCACTCAAACACAAACATAAGATTTTTAAATGGCAGTTTTGAAAATACACCAAAATAATGAAATCCAAGTGATATATCATTACCAGCTGATAAATGCAAACTTGGTAGAATGAATGCTAATCCGAACATGTTTTTTTAATTTTTATTGCCAATTTATATAAATAACATCTACATCTTCGGGCAAACTGATTTACAAAGCACAGTACAATTATTGTACAAATATAGTTGAAATAGCGTGAAGAATACATAAATACCAATGATAATATCATTATTTCAAAATGCAATATATTTGTTGCTGCCACTGGGCATTCAATCAGAGTTCTTAGGTTGAAATAACAAATTGACAAGTGATGGAAGAAGATAAGTCTTTTTTTAATTCTGTAGCATAGTTATGGTACTCACACTCATAGCTGTTCCCAAAATCCCTAAAGCAAAACCACTACATCCATAAAACCCAAATATGGAATTCTTATTGTCAGCAGTCACCCATGATGATAAAACCATGGTACAAGAAGGCCAACATAGCCCCTGAAATATATCAAACAAATATCAAAACAAGATATGATTCAAAACTTAAGTCTTACGGGTGTATTTTTTGTGGCCTATTCTAAATACTGTCTACAGTTTTGTTTGAACTGTTACTAAAAATGTCAAACTTATAAACCATTCTTTGTCCTTTCAAATTGAAGTTATGTTCAATTCATATATCAATTTATTTCTATATTCAGTCACATACCTGAACAGAGCCATTTATCATCATCAATGTAAATAAGATCCAAAAGTTAGACCATAGCCCATAGGTTATCTGAAATGTGAAAAAATTATTGATAAGTTGGTCGCTGGATTTTATGGCGAAGAAATTAAGGCGGTCAGCCATTTTTTAAAACATCATTGTTTATCTCAACATATTTTAGACTACACTCTGCCTTTTACATCACAACAACGAAAAGGAATGAAGTGTTCCAATTTACATGAAGTATGCACAAACATCCTTTTTACAGTTCTCTGTTTCTAACCGAAAATGTATATTTCAGAATAATCTAAAGATATTGACCATTTCTTACAAGCCTCATCAACACTTGATGAATCATAGCAGCCATAAACAGCTGCAATTCAACTTTCTTTTTGATTTTTTCCTCAAACAATGAGTTTGCAATAACTTTATGGTTAAATGAGCTTTGTATGTATATTTGTTGGGCAAACCTCAAATGTTTTAATGTCATAATTGTGCACAGCTTTACTACTGTAGCTTGCTTGCCGAGTAAAACAAATCACAATACATGTACTGCTATTTCACTGATTGGTTCAGTTCTCTTTCCATTACCATTGATAATGCTGCCACCAAAAGACAACAGGCAAAGGTCTGCCTGGGCCCATATTGATCTCCTAATTTACTGAAAAATATCTGCAAAGAAAGCAACATGATATTACAGCCTCAGGGATTGATTTACTTGAGAGACTGAGGGACCAGCTGTTTTTTTCAACATTATAAAGTGTAAGTGGGTCCCTTAGAGATTTTGAGATTTTACAGATTTCCTTTGTTATCATGCTAGAGGATCTCTTTGAAGATACACTAAAGATGATTTATTTCCAGGCTATGTTTTATATTTCAATATAATTTCAAAGTGAATTCAGATAAACAAAACTAGTTGTCATAGTACTGGGGGGATCTCTTAATTAGAAACTTCAAATTCCAGCCATTTCTTTAATAATCATGCTAGTGGGTTCCTCTGAGGAAAAAAAATCAACCTAGAGGAATATACCTGAGAAACAGCATAAGGTAACAGAAGTGAAAAGTCCAGCCATCCCAGTTGAGCTTTACTGTAGTCGAGTTCATCCTCTAAATCTGTCTTGATCTGCATGTATTGAAATTGATTAAAATTTGATTATACAGGGGTTAACATGAGAAATATTTTTGCCCTTTCCTAAGCAGAAATGTAGGAAAGATTACTACACTACAGGCAATAACAATTGACTGCCCCTAATCTGGGACAATAGAAGAAGAATGTACTGGACAAGATTAGGTGTACTCAACTAGAGTAGTTATATAGCAGGTAGGCAATGTACAACCACTAGTATTAGTCTAATTAAAACTAGATCTACATGTGTGACTGTGATGATTGATACATGTTGTTCTGATTCAGTGATTGACAAGTTTAAAAGTTTTCTTTACCACTCCAAGAGGTTTTCTGAGTAAATAAGTTGATCCATAAGCAAGCCAACCAATAGTATATATGATGCATTTTCTAACACGACAATTTGAATTGTTCATAATTGTAAATTTTGACACAAATTTCTCTTTTCTTCTCCTAGTACATAGTATCTGTCTGGCAGGTATCTAAATATAAACATCACAACGTGACAGGAAGTAGTTTTCCTGGAATAACCTGAAGATTACTACTTTGTACAAATATTATTTATAAAAAAAGGCAAGAGTTTTGATATAAAACATTATCACATAATGTATAATTCTGGTTTATTTAATATCGACTGCTCCTACCATAGTTTTACTGTTGCCAAAAATCATAACTTCTAAATGAAACTATTTTCTTATGTACCCTATGATATCACTGGTAAGTAATAAGGTCAGACAGGAAGTTGACAATATGTCAAACTGAAGATGAGTATCAGGCAGTCGGTGTCAAAGTGAAGGGTGATTGCTAAGAAGTACGCCAGTGTGGAACATTAGGTTGGTTTACAAGATTTTCCTTTCAATATTTTGATCACTTAAAATCTATCTAATCGTTGTATTCCAGCAGCATAATGTACAAAAACAGTTGAACAGTGTTTGACGTTTGACATTTTCAGTCTATTTATGTTTGGATCAGTTGATTCCAGTCTTTGCAGTGATTCGATTTTCAGAGTATTTGTGGTTCGTTTTGAATGTTTTAAGCAGAGTTCATTTTTCTTTGTGTTATTTAGTATGGTGTCATAATGGGACTCAAGAATTCGACAATAAGTCTATTTGAATGTAACCCACCATCGTCGCCTTCCAAGTATCACAAGCCAGCTCCACCACCCATATCGTCTGGTTGTTTCAACAAATTAACACCTCCAAGTTACAACCATAATTGGACAGATTTACACTATGCTGCGAGCCACGGGAATGTGAGAAGAATACAGGAAATAATACATAAATCAGGTAGCTAACCAGCTTTGATCATATCTGATGTTATTATAAATTGGTAATTGTTTCTTTAAAATGACTGAGATGAGTCAGAGTTAACAATTTTACTCCATTGTATTGGACATGCATTATCCTCTCCTGTATCCAAAACCCTCAAGTTGATGTATTTTTATATAGAATTATTCTCATTTTTCTCCCTTAATATTTTATCTGTTATCTATTCAATGTCTAGGAACTGTAAATATAGATAAAAAAGACTACTATGGGAAAACTCCTCTTTATTGGGCAGCCTACAAAGGTCATAAAAATTGTGTTCATGAACTACTCCGATTTGGTGCGAAAGTCAATACACAATGTAGGCATGGAGGATCACCACTTCATACTGTAGTTAGTTTACATCCAGATTGTGTGATATTACTTCTAAGGGTAAGTAGACTAACCCCATAGCTGTTTACCCCCAAAATACACTAAAAACTCAAATGAAGTATTCTCTTTAAAAATCTAAAAATGTGTCTAAGAATAATAATAATTCCAATTGACTCATTCAGTAAAAGGATAACTCTTGAGTGAATCTCTTTTTTATGATTGAATATTATCAAAGACCCTTGTAAAGTATGTGAAATCGCCCACCAGTTGATCTTGTAATGAGCAAGCCCACATTAGCATAGCACCACCCTCATATAGGTCAACTTGTAAACAAATGCACATGTGGACTGTATACTGTCAAAAGCTTGTACTTGTGCATTTCTGATAGACAACACAAGATT
This sequence comes from Pharyngocirrus eroticus, assembly GCA_033118115.1. Taxonomy (NCBI): domain Eukaryota; kingdom Metazoa; phylum Annelida; class Polychaeta; family Saccocirridae; genus Pharyngocirrus; species Pharyngocirrus eroticus. The sequence continues at coordinate 17,520 of JAVSBT010447880.1, forward strand.
CAGTAAGAAGAAATTAAGACACATTTCCTTAATGTCTTTGAAATTAAGACACATTTCCTTAATGTCTTTGAACGAGTAATTGGTAGTTTAGCTAATGAAAGGGGTATATTTCAGGCTTGCAATTAATAGAAGTATCTACCCATTTCTTTCAGCATGGTGCAAATGTGAATTTAGCAGACATTTGGGGGGTGACACCAATGTATGTAGCTGCAATAAATGGTCAACTTGATGTTATGTCAAATCTAATACTTGCTGGTGCACAACTCACCTATAAAAACAAGGTAAACACATAAAGATAGATCGAGAGCTCAGAGATTATAATGATTTTTTTTTTTAATTGTCTCATATTGTATTTGAAGCATTGTGTGTAAATGATGATAACTTTATCTTGACACTGGATGGTAGCACAAATAATATATAAACCCAGGCGAGCCCTCATTTATTTTGGCTCTCTTGAAAGATAATGTTTTAAAAAATATGTACAAAGACTACACTTAAACTAGATGTGATATGGCTTTCTAAGCTCCCTCCATTAAAGAACTGTTATGTTACAAATTTTGTCCCATTACTCTCTATTCCAGAAAACTGGTCAAATTCCACAACAACTTTTAAGTCACAAGGAATACTGTGACAGCCTACAAGTTCTTGAGAGAAATCCACCCAATCTTCAACAACTATGCAGAATCAAAATCCGTCATTGTCTTGCTGAACACCCATGTAAAAAGATAGAGAAACTACCGTTGCCATATAAAATGAAAGATTTTGTAGCCCTTTGTGATTTGAGATGAGTTTTATATATTTGTATGATATTGAATCCCTTGATTGTTAAACAATGAATTGTTTGTAATTATTTTGATATTCATGTAAAATAATTTTGCGAAAAGAGAAATGTGTGCTTTTATCATTGCATTTGCCTATTCAAATTCTACCAATTTATTCTATAAGAATATTTACTCGAGTAGCAAATGTATATCCAATTATATCCAATTGAAAATGTTTGATAACTTCTTTGTTTGTTAAGGTTGGTTCTAATGTTTTTTTGTTGTAAAGAAGTGTAACATCATTGTGACTTTATTCAGAATCTCGGTTATTTTTGTTTTCAATGACTAGGTTTTGTACTCATATAGCAAATGAGCACCCAATGAAGAGAAAAACATTGTCTGTTCTAAGAATATGACTGTGTCCCGCTAGTTTGAGTAGGCACGCTCCCCCCCCCCTGCTTGATTTCCTGTTCCTGTGTGTGGGCGAGCCTCCCTTTACTAATTATGTGTGAAAGAGATATGAATGGTATGATGTTAATAGGATGTTGATTTCCAATAAAAAGATAATACAATATGTGTACTATGCAATTGAAGAAATTAATTTATATGACAAGATGGCCTCTTTTTTTATAGATGCTATTTTTCAGTGTAGTCTTTTGTAATATCCATACTCTATTTGTGTCAATGTGTTGAATACATGAAAAAAAATAAGTCTATACATGTGTTACTATGTCCAAGGATACTTCGGGAATAATGAAAACGCACAATTTCAAAATATCAAAATAAATTACTTTGATATGGGTTATTGCAATGTTTGTTATAATCATGTAACACTGTACTTTTTTTTGTAATATACTTTTTACAACAATTTTGTGCAATATTAAAGTATCGATTTTTTTAAAATTAGGAGCTATAGAAGAAAACTGATTGTCTGCAGCAATTTTATTGCAAATTGGTCAAGAAGGATTATTAACTGTTTAGATTTATAATGTTCTCATTCTTAAGCCTTGGTATTGGTGCCATCCTAGAACAGTGTTCATTTACACTGCATAATTTTTTATCAGCCTTCTTTGCACAGTAAACATTTCAAAGAAAAGGGACAAACTACCTATGAGAGAAGAGGCAAGGGCTGGTAACTTGATTTTGCTGATATATAAAAGTTTCATATATTGTAACTTGCCATTATTATACTGACAAAAAAATGTATTTGCCTGTTTAATGTCATACAGCTGCCAGAAATAAAGATTTATGTATAAAATTGGAATACTCTGCTTGAAAATGAATGTTTCTTTGAAAAATGATTTTATGAATTACATGTGTATAAAAACAGGTTTGTAAATCATAAACTTTCTTCTTCCCAGTTTTCAGTAAATCCCTGAATAAGTTATAACCCTTTTATTTTAGGAACTATTGAGTGAGGCAAAGTGTATTTAAACACAATAATGGATATGATACTATTAGGTATAGATATAAAAAAGGAAATTCATATTGATATCTAGTTAAAATGGGCATTTCATCCACATTTTGATCTATAATTCCCCTTGAAGAAGAAAACTAAATACATGTAATATAAGTCTTTATCTATTTGATATTTATTTACAAGATTTGTTAAGTAACATGAAAAAAAAATCATTGCATCAGTGAGAAAGGTTCTATAAACATAATTGTGTAACAATACTTTTTGTAAAAAACATGATTCATTATATATTATATCACCTTACTCCTCACAAGCTTTTATGCAATTAACTCATGCAGCCCAGTCTAAAATCCAGTACAGTGTTGGACAAAAGTCGAGATAATATTTGATACATTTAGTGTGTAACCATAGTAAAGGAAATCAAATACAATAAAACTTGTACTTTCAATCTGACACCTTCCCCCATCATATTGTTGAAAATAAATTTAAAAGATATCAATAAGTGCACTATGCAGGGTGTATTTTAGCTTTTTACTCTTTATCACAAATTTCTGATGTGATTTACATGAAGATACCCTCACCACACATGCAGCTTTCTTCCTTAGTTCCATAAGCTATACCTGGGTCCAGTAGATGAATAGAGTGTACATTTTAAAAAGTTTTTGAATAATTTTTGATAATTACAATTAAAATATGACACAAGGAAATTAAACCTACTAATGTATGCCCAATTTTAAAGATTATACTTGTATAAATATTAAGAGTATTAGTAAACATAATCCTTATGTATGATTTCATTTCTCTAAGCCAAACATGCGTAGCCCATAGGTAAAGGGCGAAAAAAAATCTAGTGAACAATGTTACATTACAAACATGAAGTGAATGTAGCTTGTAAACAGTATAAAAACACTCATTTTGATATGTCTCCCCTGATTTCCAAATTATTTTTTAGCTCTACTTGCACATTAGTACACTTTTTGTTCACAATTTTGTAATAATCACTTCTAATTCTTTTCCCTCATTAATTTCATTCCACTGTCTTTGTAAATGTTTGAGGGCTCTTTGTTTGTCTTTTAAATTTTGGAGTGCAATTGTAATGGAGATTTCTTGCGGTGTATCAGTTGGACAGTAGCTATCACTGCGAGTAAAATGATTAACACTAACATCAACTTCAATTTCTTCATTTTCATCAGAAAAAACAAGTGTGAGGTCATGAGTTTCTTCACTACACATAACCACTCTTGTTAATAGTTCCAAGTTTCTGATTTCCGTAATTTCTGTCTGAGGATGTGCTGGCACACCTTTAGCAAACTCTGGCAGAGGATAACTCACATAGTCTTCCTGTGCTAATACCACATGACTGTTAGTGAGTATGAGAGTTCTTGGTCGCCCTTTGTGGAATTCTGATTTCGTTTCTTTAACACTTGATCTCTGTATCTCTAACTGAAATACTAGACTATACAAAAGAACATTGACCAGGTTGTGTGCAGGCTTTTTGCCTTTGATGTGGTTGATGACAACATAAGTCAATTCTGCTACAGCTTCTTCACTTGGATACACAAATTTGACTTGACTAGCATGAATGAATTCTAAGGTTTCTGCTCTAGCCTTCCCAAATGTTTTATAAAAATCTTGCTCCGACCCACTGTTCAATAGATCTTCTTGTGGAGGTTTGCTTTGATTGGACAATGCTGACATCAACTGTTTGATAAAATCTTCAGTAAGTAAATTACACCTTGTAATACAAGAGTAAACACTGCTTTCATCTTTGCCTGCCACACGCAACATTTGATCAAACATCCCTACGTCCACCTGGCAGAGTTCTTCAAGAGGAATGGTACAATATGATTTGATAATTTGCTGCATTTTGTATTGCTCTGAAGAAGACGTATGGATGACCCCAGAACTGTGATGAATGCCCTGATAACTTTTGGATTTAGTGAACATTGTATCTGATTTATTGCGACTGTGGGTTTTTCTTGCCAGTCTACCTAAGCTTTTGCTTGGGCAATCCTCACTGACAAAGTATAAGGCTTTATTACTCAGCATGACACATGTGGTGATTTCTTGTCTTGGGGTTGTGTATGGAGTAACTGCAGACCACATGATGTGGTTTAATTCTTCTTGTTCATTTCCAATCTGAACTATATTATTGTGGAAAAAATTGAGAACTTCTTCACCAGTCATGTGGGATAAATTCTTCATAAGAGGGGATAAAGGAATAAGGATTTGAACATTGTCATTGCATTCTGTAAGATGTCCCAACAAATCAACTGTGGGGTACATGGATCCAGAAGCTACTGGCGTCACTATTGCTGATGCCATCATAGGTTGATAGAGGGCAGCATTAGCCAAGGAATGGTGAAGTGCTGCACTCTGTAGCACATTTGATGATGTTTGGGGAGAGCCTTCATAATTTGGAGTAAGATAGGTTGAGCTCGATTGAGAATGTGAGTCAGGCGAAGCATGAAGGTGAGGATTGTGTGAAAGGTATGGATCAGTTTCAAAAGTATCATTTTGTGTTTGCAACTCTTCTTCTTGTTCAAAAGGATTATCACTGAGTCCATCGAAAGGATTTTTAGAATCTGCCTTCTTTACATCATCATCATCATCTGGATTTGCAGGGTCATAAAAGGGATTCAAGCTTTCTTCAGAATTATTTGTCTGTTCTTCAAATGGATTCTGAGGAACCACTGGCTTTGCTGGGACAGGGTCATCTGCAGAGCCTTCTGCTTCTGGTCTCAGGGACAAATTGCTCATCAGCGTATCAGTAGGGTCAAAGGTTACTTCTCTAGGAGCTTTTTTGCGACCCTTTTTTGATTTTGAATGCAATTTTGAATGCCCATTTGTTTCTCCACTATCTGTAGAACTTGTCTCGCCATCTCTTACTCTGTGTCTTGATTTCATTTTAGGAGGACTAGGGGATCTCTCTGTCATCTCTTTTCTAACCTGTGTCAATTTTGCTAAGAGCCTATCTCTCATACCTGAGGTTGGAACCCGCACGTTTAGTTCCCTGTTACCGTCATGACTGTTTTCGAATGTCAGCTTGACACCAAATCCAACAAAGTTTGCTTTAGAACTATCACTTTTTTCAGTAGCACCATAAGACTGTGGTAGCCCAAAGTTACTTTTACTATAAGAGTCACTGTCATACATCTGTATCCCACAAATACGTCCTCCAATGGGATAAGAAGACACAATTTGAAATTGAGGCCTAGAGGATGGTCCTATTGCAAATGTAGGCTGCGGCCAAAGAATGTAGTCCTCTTGTAGCAGGTATAAATACTTAGTTGTCAATACAAGGGCATGAGTACCATGAATACCTGCTGAAGAATGACTAACTGGAGCATGAACTAGCATGTAGAGTACAATGCTCACACTTCCAGCATGGGGGAAGTTTTCTCTTTTATTCAAGGTTTCTTTCAGACACAGCTCTGTAGCGCCATTGACGGCTACATGAGGTTCATCACAGCTTTCTACATCAGGTTGTGCTCTTCTCATAGCCATCTTCAAGGCTTCCAGGAACATATCTGTTTTCCCTTTTATGTGCGTTAGAAAGGTGAAAGTTCCCTGAGGGCCCACAAAGGCCTCTTCAATTCGAAGGTACAGTTCTTCATAACCAAGAACAATTTGTTGGATATTCAATAACGGAATGCAGTATGCATGCTCCAGATCCATATCATCTCCATAGTCACTTTTCAAAGAATTCACTTTAAAAATGTGAAGATTCTCATTGGTGATATATACACAGGCTGGTACCTCCCTACAAGGTGATGTGTAACAGATATATGTAACCCACATGATGTGAAGGGGGCGCTCTTCCCAATGTTGATTTTCATCACCTATTCCAGCCATGTGTGATAATGCCCTTCTGTCAGGGGTCATTGCCTGTATGACTGACATGAAAGTAGAATCTGCTTTCCCTGGTAGCGTCTCTGGTAGCATGAAAGCACACTGAGTGGAGCCATCCCTGCAAGAGGAATGAGAATAAAATGAATGAGTTTTAGAGAAATAAAAGACCTATCATAAATTCACAATTTCAACTATTTTAGAAAGCCTCCATTGCCTTCAACTTAGTATCCAGAATATGTCTTCCATACCTTGCTGGTACGGTGCTAATGTTTTGGCCTAATTGCACATCTATTGCTTCTTCCACATTAGGGATCTGCTGGTACATCTGGAATCAAATATCAAACCAATCACCCATGGCTTCTTATGAGTATGTAATATGATATGATATGATATGATATGATATGATATGATATGATATGGTATGATGTGACATGATATGATATAATGTGCTGTGAAACAATGTGATAAAATACAGCCTTATACAATATGAGATGCGAGATTATAAGGCAAATATCCAAATACATGTAAATGATTGATGCTCTGATACATGTGTTGAAAGGTGATTTACAGTAACAATTATACTTTGGAACAGTTTTTAAAAAAATATATAAAAAATAGAACCATGAAAAAGAAAAGAATTTTTTAAAAATTTATAAAAGTTATACTCTTGATACCGAGAAAAACCATTCAAAAAAATAAAAAGGAAAACTGTTGGTATGCTAAAGAGGGGGGACTGAGGGGAATCAAACATCAAATTTGCTGTTTATCTATTAAGGAAATTCAAAAGTTTCAAACTAGGGTGAGGAAAGGTTATAACAACTCGAGCAATTCTCAATTTTCTTTCCAACCAAGTGGTCTACCAAAAGTGCTATGTATACGAAGTATCAGAAATCTTTGTACAAACACAAAGAAAGCTGTTATCAGCACCTTTCTTTCATGCAGTAGCTCCCTTTCTTCCCGTTCCCTTTGCATCTGATTGAGAAGACTTAGCCAAGCCGATCCACCTTGTTCCCTGATAGCCTCCACTTGAAGACGGTAAAGGTCTGAACTACTAGTGTTATGGGGGAGTGAAGCATTGAAGGCTGACTGACATTGTTGAAGGAGTGTAGAAGTTGAAGAAGTTGTAGTAGTAGTAGTAGTAGTAGTAGTTAAAGTTGGAAGATTTTGGCTTGTGGTGGTCAAAGCTGGAAGCAGGCAAAGATAAAAAAAAAGGCAGTGTCAGTACTAAGAGCAATAGGACAAAAAAATAATGGGACTTTTTGTTGAATGTAAATCTAATATCAGAATTTAGGGTCAAGGATATACTTATGCATGCATCTTAACTTTTTAGAAAGCAATTAATTCAAGAATAAATAGAATTATACTACTGCAGGGCATTGTATAAACTTGAATGATGAAGCAATTTTTTCCCCTGCAATTTGTAGCTACCAACAAAATTACGAATTGGATAATGATATTACGTATATATAAAAGCTTAAACCAGATCCCTGGGACAAGGTTTTCTTGTATTGTAAAATGAAATTGTTTTAACAAATATAGGTAATTATAAAAGCATTTATTCAAATTTTTTAATCATTTATATATGAAGAAAAAATCTTGAATTTGACTGGAATTACAAAGAAATCCCTTTTACCACTAAGCCTAAAAGTACAAGCATTAATTTACTTACAGTCATAAGATCCAGCAAAGTCTGTGAAGACTAAGAAAACTTCTTTCTTACCATTCAGTTTTAGTATATATCATGCATAGTAAACTTAACTAACTTGATTTTTACAAACTATTTTGCAATAAATTCTAGTAAATCGTTATATTCTACTTTCAATATACTGACAGGGACTCATTACAGATCAAGAATAGGTTCTAAAAAGTATGTACATGAAGAAAGAGGGAACTTCCATCAATGATCAACCTAGGGAGTAAACTTTTGTAATACTTCTACACATCCTACATCATATCAATACATAGTGCTGTGCAATGACAGGAATTATGGGTAAAAGGCAAGGCATCTTATATAGGCTGAGGGAAACAGGGAACAAGGTCGGTGTACAGAGAAAGCCATAGAGCAAAAGATGTCGTATTTCAGTAAAATAAAAATAATTTGGAAAAACAACAACACTAGAAAATATAATTCTCAGCTACCAAAAAGAGTCATCTAGGATGTTTCGTACAAAATTAGGAGCAAAAAGACGAACATTGCAATGTATATTATGATTGTTTTCATAATTATACCAATATTATGAATATATAAATTTCTTTTTTTTTCTTTTAATTTCCCCATACAGTGCATGGATTATCCACATGCATTAAAGCAATTCTGGCATTTTTAACAAAGCACATGCTTTACATGTCAACGGTGTTCAAGACACTAGAGATAATTCATACTCTAAAACAAACCAGCAAGATTTTCCCCCCACTGTTTTGAAAACAAGTAAAACTTTCTTTTTTTATCAAGATGCAAAAACACAACTGTTAATTTTGTATAGCATTTATATTTTAAAAAACTGCCGAAATCACAAGGCTTTGTACATTTTGAATTTCACACCGTTGATATGCAACTTATTCATATTGAATAAAAATTGATCTGACACAACATGCTGTAGGCTTCTAAGAGGGTTGTGAGATGATGACTTGCAGAGGAGATACATACATGATTACCTGAGGCAGATGACGAGGCATCGTCAGAATTTGCATCAGCAATGTGAACTTCAGTGGCAGGCTGTCAAAGGATACAAAAGCCACACATTCATAATAGTTATACCTTTGATTCAAAGCTTAGTGTTGGGATTGACTCCATTGTTGAGTCTAGTCTAGCTGCAAGCCTTACACTATGAGTATCACTATTTCCTTAATACTACTCAAGATTCTTAATAAATGGTCAGCAATCACTATTGATGAGGGCTATCATAAAAGATGGCATGTGTTTCGCTTGGCTACAACTGGGAAGAGAATTGTTATCATATTTTTTAATATTAATAATCCTTAGGTTGTAAATAAGAATAAGAAAAATTAGGGGACTGAATACAATGTTGATAAAACTGTTCTGTCCCTCAAATAATTTCTACCCAGAAATCCCTAATATATCGGCTAAGGAATTTATTCCCAGTAATTCACATTATAAATGCCATATTTTTTGAAAGCCCTTACAACATGCATTTTACATGTACACATGCTTGAGGAATTATCTTACAATTAGTGAAAACAATTAATTTGAATCAAACAGGTTGGAAACAAGTTGTTAGTGTGATACATTCACAGAGTATCATAGAGTTCACAATGTTTATAATCATAAGTAAGATTGGACTTACTACAACATTTCTTCAAATATTTTACCTTTTTATGTTTCTTTGTCTTGTCCTTGGCTTCCTTTGACTTCTGTATAGCCAGTCTTACAGCTACTGTATCCAACTCTTTTTGAGAAGGCTTTTCTTTGTCTAGGCAAACCTAAGAGAATTAGATTAACGATAAGAAATAACTATTACTGATGCTGCATGCCCGAAGTCTTCTTTGGTTAAATAGCCTTAGTCAGTGACAAAGAAAAATGAATGGTTTTCCGAAAGTAGCCTGCAAAAAGGGACAGTCAAACTAAGCAACATACCTCTTTAGCCCTCTCTCCAAAGAGCTCCAACATCTTTGTTCTGTAGTCAAGTACAATGGTGACTGGGTTACCCGTCAGGTTGAGATTCTCCAAACATGGCAAACCACTAATATGCTTCACTTCCAAAACTTGTGATATCTCATTATTGCAAACATTCAAATACTCTAAGGAATAAAGCTTCGAAAAACCTGGAACAATAAAACATTTATTCTTAATCAATATCATAATCCCTAAACATGTTTTTCTGTCCTCTATTGCAGTATAGGTCTAATACCTTGATGATGAATATGATATATATATTAGACATTCTGCAGTTCAGGACTTATTTTTTTCATCTAATAATAGCTAAAACGAGTCAAACAATCTCTCCTCTATGCTCTCATTCATTCCTTATAATTATGTTATGTACAATGGGCCCATGGCCTTTATTACATGAAATAAAATATCTATATATTATATAGATGATATACTACATTCATTCTTTATAAGTAAAATGCAAATGACAAAGAACAGCCACTATGTACATTACAGAATGTGAGTTTTCTATCCTAGATTGAGCCTACCTTGTAACGTTTCCAGCTTGTTTCCTAGGATTGTTAATGATTTGATATTGCCAAGTTTTGTGTGGAGAGAATTGAGATTTCTAATAACATTGTATGACAAGTCTAAAGTGACAAGTTCTGTCAGATTCTGTAGGTGCTGAATGTCTTGTAAACGATTATTGCTCAGGTCTAGAGATTCCACTTTAGGGATAAATTTCTGTGGAAAAATAAGAGGTTGATACAAGTGTCAGAATTAAATGGAAAATAATTCAAGGGACCACAGGAATACTAATCTATCAATCATGAAATCACCATTGGGACCAAACACAGCTGAAGATTCTGCCTTTAACATGTCAAAAGCAGTGGGAACACTAATTGTTTCTCTCCACAGCTATTCAAGAAATTGTATAACATGTACAACAGAAAGAGTGGCCGATTATATAGTTTCATTTCCTGATCCTGGGATGATATTTCCCTAATCTTATCTAACTAAAAATTACTTAACATGTGTAGCCAGTTATAATGGGATAAATTTTCTGGACCCTGAGGACCCTTACTATTTCCTATCCTGTGTATGTGAAAAAAATGAATGATTTACTCTTTCTGCACTTACCACTGATTCATCAATGTTTGAAATATCATTGTGACTGAAGTCTACCGAAGTGAGCACTCCCCAGGCTGCCACAAGAAGAGATTCACTTTCACCACCATGCCACTGACCTTGACCTATATCAAGCATCAAAACATCCTAGCAAAGAAAAGAAAGCATTTAGTAGCAGAAAAATATTTTCACTGTGAAATTTCAAAGAAGTGTGAGTTGCTAGAAATTAGGTTATTGGTTCCAAGATCCATTATGTAGAATAAATTATTCAACTTTGAAACAAAGCCCTTTAGTAAAGGCAGAAATGTTGTAAGTGGTAAGAAATTATCTCTAAAAACTTTGTTCCAAAGCTGAATAATTTATTCTACATAAGTCTGAGTTGGTTGCTTGAGTAATCTAATAAAATGTATCATTTATATTACCAGTACCTTTAAAGCCTTGACTGATTTGTGAACACACATTGTTTTTAAACTTTTCTTCAGAGACTCAATCCCAGACATCTTATCAGGGGCACAGATGTTTAACTGAAACAGAAAGGAAAAGGATGTTTTGAAATCAAAATCATGACCATCCAAACTGGTCCAGTGTATATTATGGAAATTCTATAGTCAACCACACATATTCTGAGGCAATAGGTTATATGTTTGAATTGAAATTTTTAATCTGTGTTGTATATCCTGCCATCTTCATTTATTGTTTATCATGTGATTTGGCACAATATAGAATAGATGAACTTACCTGCAACGCTTCTAAACTTTTGAACATGCTCATATCATAACTCAATTCATTCATTTCCATATTGCTGGTCCCAATCTTGCTTTTACATCCTTGAATCTGCAAAAAGAAGAGATAAGTCATTAAAACATATCAATAAAAATGTAAGATTAAAATGATGTACAGGTTAGAACACGTTTCCCTTCTGAATGATTTTTTTATTATTCTTGGAGTAGAAATAACAAGACTGGCAAACGAGGTGTAAAAGTTGAATGAGCCGATCCAAAATGAAACAGGAAACAGTTCTACCAAAGTATTATGCTTACCTTTAAGAACCGTAGCCTTGTTACAAAGTCTAGCACATGTCCCAAGTCTTTTGTTTTGTCACCAGATTCTGAAGCAAAATAGAAAATTAGAGGCTCAACTATTGACCTTTTTAATTTCAACTTTAATCAAGGGGTTGATGCCACTTGAGAATATTTTCTTCAATGTTACACTATATTGACCAATGCTTGGCATAAAAAAATAAAAATGTAATTACCACATGTTGGTTCAGGCAGTTTAAGCCTCGTAGATATTGCATTCAGTTGCAGTGGAGTGATGTGGAAGGTTTCTCCAGCTTGTAAAATAGAATCTCCTATAACAAAGAAATGCTATTTCTGTGACATTTGTTAGGTGAAACAACATCTCAATGGCTCAATATCTTTTAAAGAAAAAAACCCACAAAAGTAGTCTTGGTCACAAGAGTAAAAGGCCTATAAACACATGTACATTTTTCTTACCTTTCTGGAACAGTTCTGCTGCCAATGATTGTGTAATGCCATGTACTTCCTACAAAAAACAGAGTTTTCTTGAGCATGAAACATACTTTAAGATAATAAAGACGATTAAAATGTAATTAGTTAGAAAAGATATGATCCCTAATGTCAAGAGTCAAGACAGAAAGGTCTTGAGGTAAGAACATTTGCTCTCAAGAACACTTTTCTCACACTGATTAATCTATCTTGAATAATGTATTTGTGGGAACAGAAACATTTGCAGAATTAATAAACCTGCATGCCATAACATGAAGAAAACAGATCAATCTAATCCTGTAGGACCTTAGACCACAAGAAATGAATGGCTACTTACATATCTGTGGAAATCAAGGAATGTCATCAAAACCACAGGGATGCTTGTAAGATGGCTTATAACAGTTTGAAGATACACTTCGAGTTCTGTTTGTCTCTTTTTTATGAAGGCTTCAGACTGATTTCCAAATAACTTCTTTGGAGGCAGCAAAGTTTTTTCTAACTTATATAAAGCTATAAGCTACAATAAAAGGTTTTCAGGTACATTTAAAAACTAAATTTAAAATATTTGGTTTGGTTATGTAACCTTTCTCTATAATCTTCAACTTATTTCTACTGTATGCAAAGAGAAAAGTGTGGCATTATTAAATATAATATTACACAGTAACAAAGAAATCCCACATTAATTAAAGTAAAAAGTTGTCCAGGAATATACCTTTTCATGGAGTTCATAGAACTCGCTGTATCTATGCTTAACTCGCCATTTATTTGGACCAATGGAAACTTCTATAACATACACCTGAAAAATAGAATCAATCAATAAAAAGAGTCAATATATATTATATCCATTACAAAATTATATGTATAACTACAAAATATAATGGTTGAACCATTAAACCCCCTCCCAGTGCAAAATTTTCATCCTTATTCAGACTTTTGAACCTTATTCCACTTATAGTTATTAAAAAAATATCATCATTTCAACCCCAAAATGTTGTATAAAGTTTAATTGCAATATTCTGCCTACACAATCAAAATAAACCCCTTTACAAATCATGGTTTAAACATAATTTTTATGAGAGTAATTAATGATGTCACATACTACCAGCATCAGGACAATAATTATTATGTAATGTGTTGAAACATTAATTACTGTGATTTCTCACATAACACTTTACCATTTTAGTAACTATGATAATTTCCCTAGGCTATGGAAATAAAAGAATGAGACTTTAAAGTTCAAGAAAATAAATTGATTTATGAACATATATCATAATGTTTGTTGTATTTCATGTTCATACTAAATTCAGGAGGCAATGTTATTTTTCAACATTCTTGGTTACATAAACTTAAAGGTATAATCATGGTAATCACTAATCATATGGAAACTGATCTAATAACAGAGATACCAAGTCCAAGAGAGTTAGCAACACAGTGAACAGTGAAATTAAACTAAGCCTTAGGAAATGGTCCAGTTGTAGGCTATAAAACCCTAAGATTTATACAAATAATGATACAGTTTGTCGATTATTATGATATTAAAGTAGATGGAAATTTAGAAAAGTCAGCATAAATAAATGACCTATGCTGTTTTATCCTTTGAAAATATTGACAATCATACTGGGCGATAAATAAGTATTTTAGTGAGGGGGGAGGCTTCAAAACAGTAGTGGCTTACCGTATAGTTTTCGATCGTCTCCGTTGATACAAATTTAACAATCCTTGAAGCAGTATAGCCTTCTATGTTCTTACCATAGAATGCCATGGTGTAATACAATGGCTTCTTAGTGGTGCCGTTCACATATTTTCGTTTTTGGACATCTTATTTCCGTCATCTGTCATTATAGCTGTAGGTTACTTTTTAACTGCCATCTAGTGGCGTTATTATACACCATACCAGAAGGAAAAGGGGGTCAACAGTGACACATGCTGAGCTAAACTGCAACAATTTTGGAAGTGACAAAGTTATCATAAAAAAAAGTAAATCCCAGTTCCTAAGATACTATAAATCCCAAGTCCTAAAGAATCTCTCACCCCCTTTCTATCAAAATTACATCATGTTTCTTTAACAAGTTTTGTTTTTGTTGTATATATTTTTAGTTGGAATAAAAGTATATGTACGGGAATTAGAATTTAGAAAAAAAGTTAATGCTTCTAGAGTCAATTCATTATTAAAGTCCAAGTAGCCAATCATAATCTAAATCCACGCTAAAAGGTGTAAATAAAAGTGCAATGACTACTCCAATGCATTTGATATTCACTCAAAATACTTTTTATTTCATAATTTATAATGTAACAATAATAAAGGGCATCAATAAAACCCGAGATAAACTGACTAGTTAAAAAAACAAAAAAATTGCAACAAGAATGTAGACTGAAAAATGAATACTATAGCTTAAAGGGAGATAGCATTACAATATTTAAAGTAAATTGTCATCACAGAAACAAGCTCTCAGTATTTTATTCAAAATTTCAAGTGCCAAGATTTTCTGGTTGAATAAAAAAACTAAAAAAACTGCTAATACAACAATATTAAAAGCTGGTATACAAGAACTGTCTAATATACCCATAGATGGACTGCAGCATCTATTACTATACTGGATCATCAGATGGTCCATTGCTTTGCTATAGAAGCATCTAATACTCATTAAACTGCAACCAATGTTACATATTTATATCATATATAAATTAACAAATTACCCATAAGGAAATTAACAATCCATTGTCATTCACAATAAATTATATAATTATTATAATATAGATTCTTTAAATAAACAATTTGATTCTACAATATTCACTGTCTTTCAACTTTAATATCTTCCTGATTCGGCACTTGGATTCCTTCTTTTTCAAGTATATATTTAATAGCACCAAGAACATCTTCTGTCTCTACTGTAGCTTTGCTTAGGTCAGATTCTGTCGGGAATTCTCGGTGTCTGTGATGAGAGTCTCCAGAATCTGACTGTTGTTTGTTTTGACCTGATACTCCAGTATGTACCAAGATACCAACAACTTCCTGTACGGTCTGAGGATGCAGATTCAACTTTTCAGGAATCATTCTGGACAGAGGCAAAGAGTTTCTATTGTTTGCATATAACTGATACAAATTAGCACCAACAATATCCACTTCAGCATTGTCTCTGAAAAAAAATTAATAGACAGAACATAGTTGAAATACAAATATAATGATAATATATAAAACAGAATGTGGTTGATTAATGATTTACAAATGTAATGGTTATAAATTGAATAATTATGAATAGTCTATGCCTTAGTCCATCGATATTTTTTTCCTGATCTTACTCTATGTTTATTAATAAACACAAGAAGCAAATCTGCACTATTTAAAAATATGCATGAAGATCAGAATAATTATCTGAAGCCGAGTACAGCTCTTTTACTTCATTGCCAAAAACAAATATAATTTTACAGATCCAATGTGAGCATTATTTCGTAGAAAAAGATAGAATTATTTCATTCTTATGAAAAGAGAAAATGAACTGTAAGCCATTGTTTTATTACTCATTGCTAGACAAAAAGTCTTACCCTATCATGTACATTGTCTGGAGTGGTCTGTTGTAGCCAAGTTTCAATGCCTCTTCTACAAGACAATGCTCTGCATATCGAAATGTAACTTCACTAGGCTTTCCAGCCAAAACTGAATACTGAAGAGGATGCCCTGAAACCTTCTGTTTGAATATGAGACAACATAAATGGCTGATTACATTTTTTATTTCTTGTTTTGAATTATGACGAATATCAATAAAAAAAACACTTACTTGGTATAGAGATTCTAAACAATGTAAAAAGGCACCATGGCCATATCTGAAAGCAAAAAAAAAAAAGTTAACATAGATTCTGAATATCTAGTTACCATATAGTGTGCACTGTTTACAATTTCAAATGAAAACCAAATTTTTTAAATGTAATCAAACATTCAAAGATAGATGCTTTAAATTTTACCTTGGAAGATGAACTCTGTGCATAAACTGGAGATCGAGATTGCAAGCAATGACAGGTATATGTTGAGATGTTCTCACACTTGGTACATTTATGGTTGGTTTTCCGTTAGTCATCAGTAAATCTACAATGACTTGAAGGGGGGCTTCCCATCGGGTAGGTTCACCCATTAGAAATATGGCTGTAAAATTAAAGACATTACAGAATATAATATTCAACTACATGAAAATTCTTCAGAGATCAACTATACAACACAAGTATAACATATATTCTAGAACTATGCCCCCCTTATATTGCAAATGGCCAAAATGTAAGTCAAAATATATTTTTTCTTTCTTTCTTATCTTATTGAAAGCAGGGGGGGTCAAATTATATCATCCATGTGATAATGAATAATTTTTCGTTGTACTTTGAAAAAGAAAAGGAATTGTATCTTATGCAATTATCGAGATAGTATTTAGCTATTGCAAATAACTGACCTTCTATTTCAGGAAAATGTATGTTGTCACAGTTGTCTGCTCTTCCCTGGGAAATAAAATATTTCAGGTTTAACAACACAACATAATAGACTAGATTTGAAATATAATTTAAAAAAATGCTGCATTTTAATCTAAAGTGACATAAATTTTTCAAATAAAAAATATTGATAGCTGTCCAAAACACATGTCTTACTAGTTGCATTTTTCTTTCATGATCAACTACATCTAACAACGGGTATGCCTCCAGAATTTCCTGCAGAGTGAAGACTTTTTCCATACCTAGTCTAGCATTTGAATTAAGGCATGAGAATTTTTCCATTCAATTATGATGATTTGAAGTACTTGATACATACACTACAGGCTAAGAAAACCTACAAACTGTTCAGGCTTCATGTTAAATATAATTGTAAAAAAGATACTCTTTTGCCACTTCCTTCAAAGGCCCTTGGCCAATTATCAAACAGTTTTTGTGCATAAATTCTGAGTAAATTTTCAGTGGTACTTGGGCGGTTATGACTTGATCTGTTGTAATCTAAAATATAAAAAAATACACTTTGATATACAATATGCTTTCTAAAATGTTGTAATCATGATGTTTTTTTTAATTTAATAATTGTAATTAATATTGGCCATGTCCATTTCATCATTCATACTTAATGAAGATATAAAATTAGTTATATTTTTTCCCTGTTATGCAAATGAAAATTCAGAATATCTAGAAACCTACATTAGTGTCAAACCATTCAGAAAGATGTTCTGCTTTTTCTTCCGGAGACCAAACATGATTTGTAACAAAAGTCACAGGGACAATGAATTTTTTTTGGGCATCTTGGAGCAGCTTCAGACCTTCCAAGGCTGGAGGTAGAGGTTGAGTGCCATGAACCAATACTCCATCAATGTCAAAACATATTCCAAATTTGGGTTGAGCTTTAGTGCTCATCGACTTCTGACCTCCTGCCTGTAAATAAGCAAATCAGATATAATTGTTAAAGTGTCACTATCAAAACTACAGCTTATGGATCTGACAGTCAAATATATGAAAGGGGACAAAACCACATTTTCTTGCCCCAGATCTTTTGCCTAAATTGATGCCCTTTTTTGTAATGCATTCCTACCTTTGTATTCTGGTCATTTCTGCCTAATCTTTGTGTAGCTATACTTGACACCACTGGATTTCCACCCATCCGTGTTTGGTGCTGTGGAATGATTTTCCATAATGTTTGAAATAGATTTCTCATGTTAAGGGCTTTCGTTTACACCTGTAAATTAAAACATCAATATTAAGTTTGTAAACTATACATAAGTTTATAAATTATACACCTTGTTTTTGATTTTATTATCGTAATGATGATATAAAAGTCAAAGCTATTACATTCAATAATAATCCTTTGTTGGGGTTGTTCAAAGTTTGAATTCCAATGTAAGAGTCATGATATAAATTTATAATTTGATATAATTTACATACTTACAAAGTTTAAAAATAGGTCAACCTCTGTAATAACAGTCAAATTAGGGGTGCATTATGAATGTGTGAATCCGTTTATATAGTCCCCTTTTTAATATATCAATTAATTATGTATATTACTAATTTATCGTATATTATGATTTTAGATTAAAATATACTAGAAAGTTCTGCAATACTTTTATAAATACTAGGTCTAGCCTCTAGGTCTAATCAAAGAGAAGCGCACCTTATTGTCAATCACTTAGCAACACTTGCATATGCCCGCTTTCTGGGAAACTACTTTGGTATAGTCCTCCCCTAGACAAGGGCTGATTTCGTGATTACAATCTTCAACACAATCTTATTGAATCACTCAGAACTGTCACGGTCAGAAGCGACACAGCGATCTCCAAAATCAGCTGCTTTCATACCATTTTACCTTTTCTTTGTTGGTATGATCACATACATTACTCATTTAATTGTTTGAATTTTGGAACAATAAAGCCATCACTTATTTAGTTTATCTTCCTTTGAGGATCTTGATCACATTCTATTTCAAGCTTAAGTTTCCTAACTTTTAAGTTGTTTATTTACATTGCCTCTTCCAGACTATTCCTGCAGATCTTATACATTGACATACTGTATACTTGATAATAACGCAAGATTGTTGTTCATCCATGAGAGAAAACAATGGATTGTCAGATTTTTGTACGATACCTTTTGTAAACATTCGTTATCGGGTACAGAAGTAATAAAAATTAGGACACAATGATGCTATATGAGCATGAAATAGAAGGTTATTGAAAAAGGCAAAAACTGTTTAGTTTTTCTGCTAGATACTACCCGTTTTATTTTAGTCAAAGGTGCACTGTATTGAAGAAAAAGAATTACTTATTAAACCATCAACAAATAAAAGTGTACATTCAACAATGTTGATGTCAGTTATAAGCAAATAGTATCAAAGGTGAATGGACAAATACATTAATAGATGGGATGAAAGTATAGATGAAATTTAATGAATACTAGATGAATTATTTTATTAATTACATGTATG
This sequence comes from Pharyngocirrus eroticus, assembly GCA_033118115.1. Classification (NCBI taxonomy): domain Eukaryota; kingdom Metazoa; phylum Annelida; class Polychaeta; family Saccocirridae; genus Pharyngocirrus; species Pharyngocirrus eroticus. Next base: position 36,730 of record JAVSBT010447880.1, read on the forward strand.
ATTATATTATTAATTAATTAATTAATCAACAGATTGATATCAGGAGCTGGAGAGTGCCATTCAAAATTCTAACCAGATTTTATCCAACAAGATTTTGACATCCGATTGATATAAGTCTGCCTAAAAAGAATTTTCAACATCAAAAACTAAATTGATAAAAAATGTGAAACTAGAAGATCTGAAATATATTTCTAAAAAATTCTAAAATCTTAGTTCTTTTTTTCATAATATAGTTATTCAATAATTACAATCAAATAAAGTGTCTATATCTCAGCTTTAACTGAGAAATTGTTGTTCTAAATGCATTCTCTATTCAATCCAGTTTGTAAGACATTTATTGCTATTGGTTTTTAATGCTAAAGATAAATCCCTCACAAGAATTATGCTTCTATTGTAGACCATTGCCAAACATATCAGCCCAAGCTGGTAATCCTATACCAATACTAAATGTCCCAACAATGGATTAAGTTCTTTATTGCTGAAAATTCATATTAAACTTTTGTATGGTTAATATCTAATGAGGAATATTTCATACATGTAAGCTGTCAGAGGAGTACCTACAGGATTGTATAAAAATCAAGCTTGAATCATATTCATGACCAAAACAGATGATATATTATCTCTCCTTTAAGTATTGAAGGTGATGATATATTTCCTAAATGGGAGGAGTAAAGATTTAATTTATTGATTGATTCTGATTGGTTCTGACAGCAACACAGTGAGAACCAAAATCTCTAAGTGACAACTTAACAACCAGTTGTGTAATGGCCAAAAACTATGAAAGATATTGCCAATACCTGAATTTTTGGATAATAACAATTTAAGATGGACTTACAAAAGTATAGACTACAACAACATTGAAAAAAGTGTCAGGGAGAAAAACTTTTGCAATTTACTGAGCGGTAAGTTGAAAATATTGTACCAGATTATCATAACAACAGTTTGAAATTAAACATTTTTTATTGTCACAGTTGTGTGTCAAATTAAAAATACATGTGTGGCACCTCTGCAGATAATATACATAAAAAGTGCTGTTTATATGATATTTCATATACACATCAACAATTTTTCCTCACCCTCTACATATATACATAACTAATACTAATGGCATGTGTTAAAGTACACTTGCGTACTTAACTCTGTAATAAAATTTAATTACAATACAAAGTTAACAAACAATCGGAATAATACTCTCCAGATTTGGCAAAAATATAATTGAATAGAACACTCTTTTAATATTGACTGAAATCTTTCCATTGTGCGTAAAGGTGACCTTAAAATAAAAAAAATGTCAACTCCATATATTTTGTGAATCTGAGTGCAAGATTTGTGCTCTTGCCTTTAGTTGTGGGTATGGGAATGGTTTAATTAGGAAACAGAAAAATGTAAGCAGACACATAATCCTTATCTTATCCCAAATGCAAGACTCTTAGACAACAACAAAAAATCTTCTGTACAATATACCAAATACTATAAACATAATAACATCAAAAAAAAAAAGGCAGGAGTTTTTTAATTTTTAGTTTATCGAATAGAATCAATTTTAGTTGAGGGTAGGAGGGAGGGAAATAAAAATAAAAATAATTATGAATAATATGAAAAAAACTTGTTTTTTTATTGTTTTGATAATAAATAAAGGATAACAATTATAATGGCGTGTTCCTCCTGTACTTTAGGTGTAACTAGTAAGCTTGAACTACTTCACCAATCAACAAAATATGAACAAAAAAAAAGAAACAGAACATTCACGGTTATGAGTATCCACGAGTCAATACGATATCCGAAATTTTGTTTGGAAGTTGGGTCAGAATATAGAATATGAATATAATTTTTTCAAATCCAAATTATTTTTATTTTCTATTTTGGCTCTTCAGAGGGGCGGCGATGTTTGAAAAACGAAAAATTATAAAGCTCCTGCCTAATATATACATGTATATAAATATGACCTGAACCACAGCATTTCAAACATATTACATATTCTTCTTCAGGGTACTAGCCTATACTGCAGAAAATCAACAGAAAAAGAAGATATTATCAACATGAAGAAGAATATGTAATATACATGTATAATAACAATAAACACTAATGGTCAGATTGAAAAAGACAGAGAAGTTGAAAGCTTTCTAAGTAAGCTTTAAATTTTAATCAGTCAAAAGTTTATCATTATTCAACTATACCTGATTAGATGAATTTACATGAATCTATATCAAATACTATATATCACTGAAATATTAAGATATTATCAACATGCAATACATTTTTGAATTTCTTCCTTTATGAATCAAAGTTGAAACAGCCGATAGCATATTTAAAGATGGCTGACACCAGCAAAAGAAGAATGTCTACCGTAAGAAAAATGTCTACCATATCAGCTGCACCAATCAAAATCCATGTAGATGTGGAAGCATTTGAAGATTCTGTTTTTCCACCTTATCTTCTTGATGCTGCAACTCATAGGGCATACGTAGATGAAATTCAAAGCAGAGAACTTGATATGATGATGAGTAAAACAAAATTGTCCAAAGACCCCCCTGTAGAGCCTAAATGGAAAGTCCAAGATGTGGATTATAATGCATGGAGATCTAACATTGTGGATAAAAGGTGAAATATTTTACTCATTTGGTTGTGAGTATTTATTATAATTGCATGGTCATAATTATTGGAATTGAAAAGCTGGCTGCCTTAGTGTTATGAGCTTTTCACCAAATCTTGTAAGAGGCAGTGACATGGCTCTTTAAAAGGAAAGGCCCCAAAAAGCCCCAAAAGTTAATTTCAGCAGTATTCATTACTCTATACTTTTCATATTTTTTGCCCTTTTAGAACAATATACAACTTTCCTGAGGAATTGATTCAAGATGAAGAAGGATGGCCTGTCAAAGGTCGTCCCCCATCAGCAGTTGCAGGAACTGAACTTCTTGAAGATGATTTTCATACTTGGAGAGAAAGATCTTTTGTTGCAGAAACAAGGGCAAGAATAAAATCAGCAAAAAACAGTGAATTTAGCCGTTTTGTTGCTCAAACAATGGGGGAGGTAAATAAACCCAAACCAGGACCAGAATTTAATTTTTTCTGCCCGTCTTACAAGGAAGACAAAGTTGAGAAAGTGCTTTTCAAAAGTAAAAAAAAGGAACAGATACCAGTTGACACAATTCCGAGGCCAAGAAATTTGGATAGTCTTCGTTTTGATGGTCAACTTTTTCCTCGTAACTTTGCAAATATCAAACTCTGCAATAGATCTCTGACTGATACCAAACGTCACTACTGTGACGTACTTGGTCCTGTTGCTTGCTTCAGATGCATAGAAAATCTAAATAAAAAGATAGCTAATGAAGTGCAGCAAAAAGATTTTCCAAGAATGGACTGCAAAGTTACGACTCTAATTGCACCAAGGTTAGCCAGAGTCATGACCTCTGACCTACATGAAAGTGTTGCTCCAAAACCCTTGACAAAGAGTGAGCCCAATATGCTATCAGTTAAAAATAAATTCCAAAGTCAATATGCATCTGGGACATTACCAAAAAGTATTCTCAAGTTTCCAAGTGTTGAAAAGAAAGAACTTAAAAGAGCTAACTCCATGCCTGTAACTAAGAAGACCAAATTTTCCAGAAATCTTACAATGAGACTGTTCAGCAGAAAAATGTTGCCAGCAGAAATATAAGGCAGTTCAATGTTGAGAACATGACAGGAATTAACTATGCCTTGTAAAATAATGGTTCTCAATATTCTTTTCTGAACAATGAAAAAAGAAGTGGTTTTATTTACATGACTGAAATCCCTATGTATATAGACCTTAAAATGTAGAATCAGCCTTGGTGCAACAAAAAAAGCAGTGTTATTTGTCATAATTATTTTCATATAAGGTAAGAAAGATAACAGGAATTAACTTTAATATCAACATCTTTCATGGAAATGTGAAAAAAAATTGCATTTAATTCAAAAATCTCCTTGGAACTTTAACATGGGAAATCCTGTCTGAAAATGCTTGAATTGCCACTTTGATCAGATTTCCTATATTAGAGATTTTTAAAATGATATTTCCACACCTTTAGTATCAAAAACAAGGCTTGTGTTATTTTGAATCCTAGTATCATGCACATTTTATAGTTTTAGTTATACATTTGTTTGTTCAGTTCTTGAATAATGATTGAAAATTATAAATGAATGCACCAAGGACAAATATATTTACACAATGTGCCAAATATATTTAACAAAAAGTATTATGAGTAAATGATTATTGCAATGAAAATAATTTGTCACTGGTCTGACAAATGCTATGAAAAACAGATGTCAATGTGCTTGCTCAGTGGTTCAACCAATTGCTGCAGGAGCATAAAATAAATTTCATTCCAGACAAAAGAGTTTAATCTCGTCTTCTCTTATCTAATGACAGGCAGCAGTCTTGTCATCTATCTAATTGTAACAATGCCATGTCCAGTGCCGTTGAGCAGTGCAGGAATGGAGATAATAAAGTCCATGAATACTATACGAGTTCCTGATCTTTAATATCTCCTCGCTAACCTTTAAAATGTGTACTAAACTTTATGTAAAATCTCGACCATTTGTATCATAACTCTGTGGTATCATCCCTTTGAGGTATTTTGATATTTTGAAAAATGGCAGTAAATATAGCACTGTAAACAATTAAAATCTAAGAAAGTAAAGCCTAAAATTAATATTAAACATAGGGAATGCACATTTAAATACATGGGAGGAAAACTTTAGAACCCATTGCCAAGTCAGTTAAGAAATATTAACATTTATACCGTTTTTAAAAGACTTCTCAAAGACTATTATTTTGTAAAAAGCTTGAAATACTTGCCAGCCTTTAAAGTTATTCTTTTGTAAAAATAAGAAATTTTTGGGACACTCAGCTAGTTAAGTTGCACCTTTCTGAGAGCCTTCTGCTATTTATATATATAAATATGTTCATTTTTTATCAATTTAACGGAAAATACAATATTATTATCATTATTATTATCATTGTTATGGCACAAAATTAATCCAAAAAGAAGTGAAAACCTTTACAAAAAAATGGAAATTGTAAACATGGTTAGCTTACAGCATGCTGCTATGATTTACAAAATAGATCAGTGACTTTAGTGTTGAAATATTTATATGCTGAAAAAAAAAAAAGTTCGAGTCAACATGTACCTGTTCTCCTTTTTTATAAAATTCATAATGAGTCATTCTCAACATAATTTACAGCTGGTATTGTTTCTGGGTAGCCAGGGTTCACGATGCTTTCATGTGCCGGGTTGAGTCCATCATCATTAATCAGATTCATTTGTGCTTGTTCTGCTGGGATCATTGTTACTTGTAGGCTAACTCTATCAACAGTTAGAGGGTAGCCAGGATTATCAGCTGCACTAGATGTTGCTAGTGGCTCTTGTTCCATTAATACTTGGTTTGTAAGTGGATATCCTGGGTTCTCTTGTTGTGTCCTCTCCTCTTCCAGAAATTGGCGATTTTTTTCTAGGTTCCTAACTTCAGTTAAGTCATGTTCATGAGTGTCTTGCTCTGGGAAGGTAGCAGCTTGGGTGTCAGATGGTTCTAAAAGTTCTCTGTTTTTTCTTAAATTTTGTTCGTCTGTCATACTGTCTGGAGGTTGACTATCAATGACAGGAAAAGCCTTCGACCCTACTGGTATGTCAGTTGGCGAAGTTAAGTCATGGTCACTAGTATCTTGTTCTGGGAAATTAGCAGCTTTGTCCTCAGTTGGATCTAAAAGTTCTCTGTTTTTTCTTAAATTTTGTTCGTCTGTCATACTGTCTGGAGGTTGACTATCAAAGACAGGAAAAGCCTTTGATCCTACTTGTATGTCACTTGGAGAAGTTTGAGAGCGCTCTCTTGGGGGAATGTCTTCATGTTCAATGGCCTCTTGCTGACTGCCAAGTCTGCCTACATCCTGATGAAATAAAAGAATTTGGCATTAGATTAAACATGGCAAAGTAACAAATACAAGGAGAAGGAGAAAGATAATATGGAGAATATTTAATGATTGTATCATATCAACTTAAATGTCAAATTTAGCCTGCAAAATCAATCAAAAATGTTGTGGGTTTATGAATATATATATTCAGTTAGAAATAGATAACTATACAGAAGATATTTGTGCATACTCTGTGTGAATCAGAACACTTTACTCCTTTCCTTTGTTTCAACGTAAAAGGCCAAGTGAAGTCTAATTTATTTTGGGACAAAAAGCTTTATAAAATAATTGATGTCAAAAGTCCAGCAACCTACTAATCAATTTGGAATGGCTCACATGAATTTCTAGAAATGATCAAACATTATAATAATTGATACGTACAAATGAATTTGCACGGGACTTTTGGAAACTTTTTCTCTTTTTTTCAATTTTGCCAGTGAACTGCTCCTTCAATTTATTCAAGACATCAACTCTTCCAATTATCTGAATGGCTTCATTTACAACTTCGACTGAAGCTGTAGGAGCTTGTTTTGCCATTCTACTTATCACTGTCTTCAGATCTAAGCCTGGGTCCTAGTTTTTAAAATATAATTTTTAACAGAATAATTATGAAAATATGATAATGACACAAAGTACAAACATAAAAAAGATACAATTTGACTTGAAATGAAGCTAGTTACAGAGCATGATGGGACTTTTCTTTTGTAATTTAAGCTCACCTTCGATGCAGTTTTCACTTTTAATAATAATAATAAAGCTTTATTGTCCCTCTAGGGGGAAATTTTCCTTTTGAAATACAGGCTTACACAGACATG